>JAWNNJ010002266.1:0-14489 GCA_035045125.1 Hypselothyrea guttata
TCGGGCTCGCCGCGCGGAGTTATGCCGCTTTTAGCTCGGCGGAGATATGTCGTTTTCAAAGCGTTTTCAAAGCGACATATCTCCGCGCGACATATCTCCGCCGAGCCCAAAACGACATAGCTCCGCGCGGAGATATGTCGCTTGAAAACATATCGAGCCCTTCCCGCGAAAAAGACGTAACCAACATTTTTTCGATTTTCGGTTTTTGATGCAATTATGTTCATAATCACCCAACTCATCTACACAAAAAATTTCATAATTTTATCTTGCGTATTTACTGAGATATCAGCCTGTCAATTATATCGCAAGCGCCAGATTTGCTGCGAATTTCAGACGCGTTCTCGCGAAAAAAACGTTCTCCTGTAAAATTTGCTTTTGTTGGTTACGTTTTTTTCGCGGGAAGGGCTCGATATTGAAAACGACATATCTCCGCGCGGAGCTATGTCGCTTGAAAACATATTGAAAACGACATATCTCCGCCGAGCCCAAAACGACATAGCTCCGCGCGGAAATATGACGTTTTTTAGCGACATAGCTCCGCGCGGAGATATGTCGTTTTGGGTTCGGCGGAGATATGTCGCGCGGAGATAAGTCACTACCCCCTATTTTACATATTTCATAGAATTTATTAAAATAGATATTTCAAGTTCTACTGAATACAAAATTAAGTGGCAATAAATCTGAACCTTTTAGCTGACTTTCTACACAGTAAAAGCTCAATATTGGGCTGCTTTTTTGCCAATGTTTTTAATAATTAAAGCTAAATTTTCTGCCAGTTTTGCTAAGTGTAAAACCAAACTAAAACCCCTAAAACGACTTATGCTTTGAGCCACCCTGCCTCAGTTGCACATTGGCAAATGCGTTCCACCTTCGCATTGTCAATCGATTACGCAAAAAATAAACTAAAACAAAAAACAGAAAACAAAAAAACCTTCGCAAGCGCAGCTTATATGGCATATCTATCTATGTATCTATGTCTGTATGTATTTCTGTTTTGTTTGTTTGTATTTTTGTTTCCATGTGCAGTAATTGCGGAGAGTTCAATGTTTGGCCAAATGATTCGCAGAGGCAACAAATTAGCAGAGAAATGGGCACGTTGCGATTTGGCAACTGTTTGCTGAAGCCATTAGCACTTTTTGGTTAATAACTTGAGGGCCAAGAGTGTTAAAAGTTAAGAGTAATTTGTTTAGTCTGTTCTACAGCAATTTGCAGCTTGGCAACAACAACTAGCAAATGCTCAGTGACATTAATTTCGTAAATGTTTTCTTGTTTGCCCGTAAAACCCTCATCAATCGCTGGGGAATTGAGCACAGCAAACAGAGAACCACACACAGATACACACGCACACTAGCACACACACACACACACACCTATCGATAGCTACATGCATTATTGAAGCAACAAATGGACGCCTAGAATAGAATATTATTTGAAATTCAATTGAACATTTTTGTCACGTAATCGACACTCTTTTTCCTATTACACAGCAAACGAGAAAAGCAAATTTACCCACATCACCAGACGGTTACGGCATTGACTTGAGCCCCCATTGGGCCTTCATATGGAAAGTTGGCCAACGAGCAGCCCTAACGGTTTATAAGTGCCATAAGCAAAACGCTGTGACATCCAAGGGTCTAGGCATAAAATAAGTTTATCGAACACGAGACTTGTGGGAGCCCCGTCCGGACTTATCTACGATTATGAGCTGCAACTAGTGACTGAGCTTCGCCCAATCTTGGTGACAGTCGAAGCTGCCTTCTCACTCGGCTTACAGCGCTACACAGTGAGAAAAGAAGAAAGAATTCTGTAATTGATATCTCACTGAGCAGGAAAATGTTAAAGTTGGGCATAACTTATAAAATGTTGATAAAAATTCTAGAATATAACTTGCTTCTTTTCAATCTGGGTGCTTAAGTGGCAAGTGGGCTTGATATTATAATAAATATTATTTCCATGGTACCCTGTTCCTGATGGCCGAACTCTCGTTGGCTGAACTCTCGTTGGCTGAACTCTCACTGACCGCACTCTCACTGGCCGAACTCTGGCTGCCTAACTATTGCTGCTTAACTCTTGATGATCGAACTCTTGCTGTCCGCGGTCTCTTTGGCCGAACTGTGATTGACCCAACTCTCGATGGTCGAACTCTCAGTGGCCCAACTCTGACTAGAACAACTCACACTGGCCAAACTCTCCCTGGCCCAACTGTCGATGGCCCAACTCTCTCTGACCAAAGTCTCGCTGACAAAACCCTTGCTTTCCAACTTTTGCTGGCCGAACTCTCAGCACTCAAAAATTGATACTTAAAATCCAAGTTTTATATATATGGCTTTTCTCATTTTTAGTTTTTATATACTCCTCTATTTCTATTCTTAAATTCTAGTTATCAGAATGAATTTAAGATATTATTTATATGCTGATTTCTAGGATTTGTTGTTAAGATTGTCAACTCTTAAATGGGGTTTATTGCAACACATTTTCTTGGAACGCCATTTGTTGCCTCTGTGTAGTATTTATAAACTCAAATGAAACCTTGACATTGCGTATTGGAATATTTCTATTAGGAGATGGGCTTTAATGTCTTTGCAAACACGAATAGTTTGCGTGTTAACAGGCCATAGAAACAGCAAATAAACAGTTTTTTATGCAACTATTTCATATAGTTTTGTTGCTATTTGCTATTTCTTTCACTTTGTCAGTTGCCCAAAGCTGTTTGTAAATCTTTGTATCAAACTTGTTAAAGATACGCAGTGAGGTTCCAAAAAAACATTTGTTTTTCAAGTACGATAAGCATTTTACAATGGCAATTAATGCAGGCACAAGGTGTGAAAAATTGAAATGTGTTTGTTATAAATAAACTATAAAATGTGTTATTAATGCAGCGTAATGGCAATTAGCAGGCCATGCCAAATTAAACAACAACTCAACTATGAAAACACGATAAGAAGCAAGCAACAAGAAACAAGAAATGCGAATATCAAACGGGAGCGTGTGAATTTTCATTTGTTGCAACAAACTGCAGATATTTTAAGCAATTTTTAAACATTAAAAAACATATTCTAGCAACGTTTCTAAAGACTGTTTATTAATCTTCGAACAGCAATTGTAAAAACTGCGTCCATTTCCTGTACACTGATAAAAAACAAAGTCTTAATACAGATTTTCTGAAAAAAACAAAACTATAATTAGAAAACTTTAAAATATAAATTGAAATAATTGAAAAGATTAATAAAAATATGAATAATTTGTTGTGTGGATTTTAAATCGATATTTAGACCTTCTACTTTAAAAAAGTAAAAAGGGTCTATTAGTTTAGTGCAAAGAGGAAATGTGTGTAACACCCAGAAGGAGGCGTGGCAGACCCCATATATATATATTCTTGATCAGGACGACAAGACGAGTCGATATAGCCATGTCCGTCTGTCCGTCTGTCTGTCTGTCTGTCTGTCTGTCTGTCTGTCCGTCTGTATGAACACCTAGATCTCAGCAACTATAAGAGCTAGAAACACCATATTCGGTATTTAGGTTCCCCTATTCAGTAAGCAGCACGAGTTTGTTTTAGATTTTGGATACCTCCCCCCCTTCCCCCTTAGACCGCAAAAAGCTGCTGTAGCCACAGTTTTAAAGCTATTGATTGTAATTTGAGATTTAACTAGTTTACGACATTCTCTATCGACGCTGTGAATTTTGTTTCGATCGGATTAGAAACAGCGAATATATGCCACAGACAATTTGCCGCACTAGGCAGTGGGGGGGGGGGGGGGGGGTGGTGTGCCTTGCATATGCGGGTAGCTCAGTGTGTGTGCCTCTTATTGTGTTTGTATGTTCATATTTTTTGATTAAAATGAAACTGTTTATTCCCGTTCCAAATTGGATTTTTGCGATCTTCTCATTCAAAATATTCACTTAATTTTTCTTCAGTGTTTTTATTTGTGTGTATTGGTACGTGCTCTTTCGTATGCTCTCCGTTTGGGCACCACTGCTTTAAATCAAGATTTTAGAAGAAATAAAAAAATAGAAAAACCGTAAAACTTTAAAATATAAATATAAATATAATTGAATGGGAGAAATTCGGGCTCGACGTCTAGCAATGGGAGATTTTTAATGGAAAAATTTGGCTTGGTCAGATAGTACTATTTCGAACGGTTGCCAACCATTCTCATCAGTGACCTTAGAAATGAAAAATGTCAAACTTGTCTGTATATGTGAGTAAGTCGTTAGTCGGGTTCGAACCATGAACCTGTGGTTAGTGAGGCGAATGCCTTAACCAGAACGCCAGTCCTGTCCGAGCCCAGCTGCCGCTTAACTGCATTCATCAAGAGATCTTCATTTGACTATTTCTAAGACTAGCTGTTTTCCCAAGTTTTTACCGTCTCCATCTATTGCTCATTTTTGGTGCGTTCATTTTAAACTCATAAATATAATATATAATAAATATATATTAAACTATATAAATATAATTAAGTAAAATAAATATGAAAATATTAAAAATGAAATTTTATTAAATTCTTTTAATTTTATTAAATTCTTAATTCGATTAAAATACTGATTTGGATTTAATATTTCAGATCTCGAAGAGACTAATCTACCTTCGTAGATGTAGATTTTATGACCCATAATCTTGCTTTTGTCTTGTTTATTTTAGCAGTGTAGAAATCGGTTTATGTGAAGCTTCTAATTATACGCTAATGGATTCCCCAGAGCCCAAACCACAGAATTTCCAATAAAAAAGAGCTGCGTAGAAAGTGCATTGCACTGCCCTCGACAGCGTGTTTATTTATAACAATTTTTGAAGAGTTGTCTTTAGCTATTTTTGAAACCCATACGCCTGCAGCTTGATGTCGATGCTGAACTTGTTTATGCGTTTTGAATTGTTTTCTATTTTTTTAGTGTTTTGTATTGTAGTGCGTTTTTTTTAAAAAGACAGAGCGAGTTTTTCTCCTTTCCAGCGCATATAGTGGGGGGAAAAACTTAGTTCGAGCGTGTAAACAGAATCCCACAGCTCTTGAGTGGCATTAACCACAAGAAAAACACGTGTACTATTTAATACCCCGTAGTCTTAGGTTTCTAATGCTCCAAAACAAAGCGTAATGCGTGTAATTTGCTATAATATCAGCTTGTTCTGGACCACACTCAATATTTTGTTTCATGAATTGCTTGTAAAAATTTATTTTTAAAGCATTATTAATCAAATTGTTGCTCTTATGAAAGACAACAACTTTCACCCTCAATATTTTCAACTATCTCTCGCAGTATTAAGATAATTTTGTTACCAATTCGCAATATTTTGGCTTAAAGCACATAATGATTTTAAAAACATTTAATGAACGTTTTCAAAACTTGTTCATTCAAGTCAATCGGTGCACAATTGACAAAGTTATTCAGTATTCAAATTTGCTCAAAAAGTATGCAGCCTAAGAGTAAGCTATTTTTCTAGCGCTTTTTCCATAAAACGCATTAAAAGTCTCTTAAATGATATATTACTTAAAGTTAATCAAATAAAATACTTTATTTTGGAAATTAGCTTGTTTATTTCTTAACTTTTTTAATGTTCAAATGCCAACCTAAAAGATGGCGCACCCTGTATCTCATAATGAAGCTGTTGGTCGATGCCAATGACTTGTGGACTTGAACAACTTCAGCTTCGGTTGGTCAAAAGCAGACAGATGACAATAGCAAACCAACCGCACAGGTGCACATTGAATCCGAGTGTTTGGTATTAGGTTTTCTTGCTCATATTACGATCGTGCGATCTTGCGATCTTGCGATCGTTGAGATCTTTATGATAACCGCAAATAGTGAAATGATCTTGAGGGGGTTTTAGGTTTCAACTACACTCACCGGACTGACTACCGCCGGCGATTTGTCGCATTTCCTTGGTGAATTCCTTGTTGCCGAACTGGCAGGACAGATCGTGCACAGTGCGGGGCTCCCCCTTGTCCAGCAATCGCTCCAGAAAGAACAGCAAGGTCATATTGCGTGCCATTTCGTACTCCATGGACTCCATCTTGACTCAACTAATTATTTAAATATTTATGCCTCAAGTGCGTCACGTTGATAGCTGCAATTGAGGTAAAGAAATAAATGTAAATAAAAGATATTTATTAAAGTGCAACGGAGAAGCAGCAAAGAAAGCTTAAAGCAGACAAGCAAGAATGGGTACACTGAGAAAAATAAAAATCAAAAGCCAAAAATAATTAAAAGTAGAATTTTTTGTTTGCTTTAAGAATATGCTGAATTATTGAACTTTCGACATAAGAAATTTTTTATAAAGCAGCATAACTGCTGAGTTTTCTTTCAGTGTACTCACATTAGTCAGTTAGTCGGTTTGTTTAGCTTAGTCTGTCTTTATTTATTTAATACACACACACACACACACACACATACACTCTTTCCGTTGGCTTTTTATGTTATTGCATTCTTGCTGCTCTTGTTTTTTGCCTCAATGTCTTCCTTAATTTCTAGCTCTATCTGTGGCTTTTTTGCCCCTCCATCTTCAGCTCTTGCAGCAAGCGTGCAGAGTCATAAACTCCAGTTGCACGTCGGCTTTTCTGGCTTAAATAATTCACACTGCACCACGTAAATGTTTTTTTTTTTTCGTCTATAATCACAAAATATCCTTGCGCATATCCTTGCGCCTCGTTCGATTGTCGGAAGGCAACTGAAGCGCATAAGGCTAACAGCAGTCTGTTAACTAGCAGTAACAGTAACTGACAGACTAACAGCCGCTCTAATGGCATTCTTTAACAGTCGCTTAGCATGCATGTCAGTGTTGCCAAAATCGCTTTTTTTGGTGAAACCTGCCTTTCGGAATTGCTTGTTAATTTGTAAACTGCGAGTAATGGAAATTTGTTTAATGTCAACACTGACAGCATGTGGACATCAATCCTCTCTCTAATCCTCTCATTAAAATGGCACCCTGTTCCTGTTTCTCTCTCTCTCTCTCTCTGGCTCTCGTTTTAACAGTTTTTCGCTCTTTCGCTGTTAAGACATAAACAAAGGCGACTACAGCTGATTTAGGGCGAAGCAAAGGGTGGCGGCAAATGAAATCACGGCGAATTCAATACAGACGCTTGTTGTTTTTGTCATCTGTTTTTTATGTTTGTTATTTGGTTTTTTTTGTTGGCTGGCGTGTGAAAAACAGGTGATTGACACACTAAAAGAGATGGACAAACAGCATAACGGATATTAAAGTTTATACGTAACTTTTAACACACATACACGCATACAGCTGCAGTTTATTGAAATTTGTATGTTAAGCTTATGTGTGTGTGTCAGCGTTGCCAACTTGGCTAGTTGCTGAATTGTATTTATGCTTACTTTAATTATTTTTGAAAAGAAATATACATGCATAATATTTTTTGTGTTTTTCTTATATTATTAATTTTTTTTTAATATTTTTTTTAAATTATTTATTGACTATTTCTGGCAACACTGCTGTTTGTCTTCGATTGATAACCAGAAACCGTTGACAACGGACACACACATACACATACACACACACACACAGCTAATACGAAATGTATTGAGAACAGCACTACAACAACAGCTAAGCCAGCGAACATTCCAAAGCAGCGGCATTTATTGGCTAGCTCGTGTGAGAGTGTAGTGTGTGTGTGTGTGTGTGTGTTGGTGTAGCGTGTCCGTGTGAGAGTTGAGAGTTGCCCTTTGCATGTGTGAGTAATCCAACAAGAAACTTCAACACAACGATAGGAATTTCTTATTAGACTTGCTCTAGCGCTGTTGCTGTTTCTTTCACACCAGCGGAATAAGTGCGAAAAATGCTCAGCGTAGAAAGGTAAAAACGATAAAAAAAAAGGCATAAGAAAAGAGACGAAATGATAAAAAGCAAATATCATGCGAAATATTTTGCAATAAATGGCAGAGAAAACGGGCAAAAAGCTCATATGCAAAAGCCAAAGCCAAAAGCAACAGCCAAAAGCCAACAACAACAATGTCAACGTATGTACGTACGTACGTATGTATGTTTGTAAGTGCGTATGTATGTAAAAGCAAAAGTGAAAAATGGCAACAACAAGAAATGGTGTGTTATAATTACCTTATAATTATTATTTTTTCAGTGCACTTGTAAGCTATATTTAAAACACACTTGTTTCAATTTTTGCAATATTTTTGGATAATTTATTTATTTTTATGCAAATAAGGCAGCTCACGCACACCAATGCACAAAGAGAGTGTTGCCTTTGGCTCTCCCGCACACTCGCGCACACACACTCTCTCCCACACACACACACACGATACTGATCCTCGCGTTGGGGATGTTGGCAGTATTTTTTCTCTCTCTCTTTCTTTTTGTTTTGTCACTTCACACGCCTTTATTACGTTTGCTTTACAACGATATTCGCTGCCTAATTAAATTATGCGCATTATTCGGCGTAATTAATTTCTTATTGGACTCTTACAACTTGTTGTTGCTTACGTCTGTAGCTGTAGTTGTAGTTGTATTGGTGCGACAGGTAAGCACTGTATAGGTGTGCGCGCGTCGATGTGTGTGTGTGTGTGTGTGTAAAAGGCACTTCGGATGGCAGGCAGGTTAAAAAAGCAAACTGTAAACCACTTGTTGCACGCAATAATAATTCCTATCGATCACAGCACTCACAGCACAGCTGTTGCAATTGATTTGCCTTAAAATGCAACTAGTTGGTAATTATTTAAAAAACACACACACACGTTTGCGTATGTAAAAACGGCACAAATTGCTGTACGCAGGTTTTTGGAGCGATGATGACAACGCGAACGCGACTTCAGGTGTGCCTTCGATAATAAACTGGCTATCGACTGCTGGCGCTGTGAATGGCAAGCGGCTGCCATGGTTTGCTGCAGATCGAACGCAGCCCAACATGTTAGACATGCAAGCAGTTGGGCAGCCAGGTTCGTGCGCCAGCTCACACAGCTGCTCAAGCAACTGCTCTTAAGCAGCATGGTTCGAACGCCAGCTCATGCTGTTGCTGCTGGCGCTGTCGCCATCTGGCGGCCAGTGTTGTGTTTCAGTTATCGTTTAATCGATTGCTTTTCAGATTCAAATGCTGCGCGCCGCCTCAACTATGTGACCGTCTAAAGAAACAATAACAGCGCCATTTTGAGCTGGCATGTTAGACATGGGCGGGCAATTTGAATTTAACATTTTTGCGGTTTCAGCGCAGTTTAAAGTCAAAACTGATAAAAATCGTAATTAAAAACCGCCGTTTAGCTATTAAATTTATGCATATGCGACATGCGTCGTCTCGCCTTGTCAGCAACGTTTTGGCCATGATTGACAGGCGTTGGCCCGCTGTAAACTTGGCTAACGAGCGCCTTGACTAATTGGTAATATGCAAAGCAAGCAGGAAAGGTGTTGCCCCTGCAGGCAGTGACAATATTTCTGACACCAAAACGCAATCAGATCGGACTCCCAGCTCAGCAGACGCGGCGCCAATTCTTGCCCCTCTTCCCCCTCTTCTCCCTCTCCTGCTCTACTACCAACATGCCTCTTAATTGAACGCATCCGTTGCTCGTTTTCTGCTCTTGCCTCAACTGGTTGCCGCTAATTAGAGCTGATCGCTAGCTTATAGAGGAGAGGGGGGAGGGGGAGAGGGGCAAGGGGGCCTAGCGAGCTCTGCTTAATAATGTAAACATTTATTATAGCTGCGTTTATTCAATTAATGCGCACAGATTTTGCCATCGTCTTCGCTATCTGCAACATCTGCTCAACAAATTGCAATTCGTCTCGTAATTCTCGTAATTCTTGTAAATTCCATCCGAAGAACTCTCATATGATTAACAAAATTTGCAGCTTCAGCTGAGAACACACTCGACTTGGCCAACAACCGCCCATTAACCTGGTCATAATCATATTGTTGTTACAGCTGATCACCTCATGAGCAATTGCCGCAATTTCCTCAAAGCAGGATTAGCGTACACTGCGAGAAAAACTCAGGCATTTCTTAGAAGTATTAAAGAGCTAAAAGTTGAAAAAATAATGAATATAAAAAATATATTATATATAAAAAATATATTATACATATATAAAAAATAACTGTCTAAAATCTCTCTAAAAATATGTTGTTTTTTGGCTCTTAAATCCCCAATTATGGACCAAATAAGCCCATGTTTGGTTTTTTGTGCATAATTTTGCGATTACAAATAGATTAAGAACAAATTATTACAATTTGGAAACAAAAATTTTTTTCTCCAAAATTTCAATTTTTTTAAGGGGGTAGCCTTAAAATTTTTGTAAAATTTAGAAAAATTTTTTTGTTTTTTTTTCTTAGCGCTTTCGATGGCATTTTATTTTTGCACTCAAATAACTTAGAAAAACCCACACTGCAAGAAAATTGGTTGAGTTTTGGCCAAGTTATCCTAGTTCAAAATTTAACAATAATGCGGTTTCCTTAACTTTCTTTATAGGTTTTTTAAAAGATTTTTTCGATGCTTTATTTATTTAAGATGTTTATTTCTAATGCTACAATATTTTTAGTGAATTTATTTATTTATTTGTTTATTCATGTGTACATTTATTGATTTATTTATTTATTAAAATACTTATCTATTGTTAGTTGAATTTTGTTCAATTTTCTTAAGAAAGGGGGTTTCTCTCAGTGTAGGCTGCTGCAGCATTCAACAGGTCATCAAAATAAACAGTGGACTTGCCTGCCACATTATGAAGTCAACAGAAAACACAGTTGTTGCAATGTCTGCGGGAAAATCGCCAGGGGTGTGGAGAGGGGGAGGGGGAGGAGAAGGAACAAAAGCCAAGTCTATTCTGGCCAATTGCCAACTGCCAACTGCCAATTGAGTCAGCGCGTGTTTGACTTTTGGCTTAAGCTGCGGGCGCAAAACACGTTAAGAACCTGGCGAGGGTTGCAACAAAAGTAACTAAATTTAAATAGTATATTTAACTCTATTTTTAAGGAAACTTCAGAAACTAACCAAAGGTAATACAAGCTGCGTCTATTGAAAACGTTAACACTTTGTAAGCCAAAGCTTAAAAAAAACAAGTCATAATCCGCTGAGACGAATGCAGTCACAACAAGCGAAACGGGTACTCGTTCACTCATTCACTTCTGCACTCAAAACATTCATGTTTATTAGACTGCGCGGAAAGTGTCAAAGAAGGCGCCTCCAAGTCCTGCTGCGAGGCCTTTGCATAATATTGTTAGAGCCTGTACTTTGGATATACAAAAAGGGTCTATTAATTTTGTGAAAGTGGGAAGAGTGTGTAATACCCAGAAAGACTCCATGAAGTAGATATATTCTTGATCAGCATGGCGAGTTTGTATGCAGTAAGCAGATCGTGTTTGTTTTAAATGTTTAATACCTCTCCAGTTTCCTTGCTTATTGCAAAAATGCCTATCTTCCATAATCTTAAAGTTAAAGGCTTGTGTTTTGAAAGATACGTAGCCTATGGCATTCTCCATCGATGCTGTGAGTTTTATAACGATCGAATAAGAAACAGCGAAGATATTCAACAGACAATTTGCTCAATTTGGCTTAGGGGGGTAATTTGTATTCTTGTATGCTTCCGCTTACAGTTCAGTACAGTTAAAGTACAGTATCTTCTACTATCAGTTACATCCGACTGTATCCTTCCTCCCTACTGATCCGCTCCATCCCTACTCTTTATTATGTTACCTGGGGAGTTATGTAGACCTCCTGGGGTAGACAGGGGTAGAGGGCCAAAGACTCGAAGGGGTGTTATTTGTCCATTATTTATGCGACACTTACAAAGTTGACAACATTTACGCGCTAAACGTGACGACAACGAATGCATTCAAATGGAAATACTTGGAACTAAATAAAGCCAGTTCTATCCGAGAATTGCATAAATTGGCCTGAAGGGCAAGGAAAGAGGCATTATCTGAGGATCGGTTGGAATTGGCTTGGATTGGATAGGGCGGCGTTAACCAGGCGTAACAATTTTTTCTAATCATACGCCCAGAAATTTTACAAGATTTACGACTTGGCAATCTTCTGCAGTAAAATGCAGCGCTTAAACTACACTGTTAAAAAAGAAAATAAGCTAAAAGTTCACATATTTATAGAGTTTAGTTCAAAAATGGATTTATTTTTTCTAATCTTCACGTATGTAAGATCTTTTTTAAAGAATATAAATTTGTTTTAATGTGTGCTTGTGAATAATTAAGAGAGCTATGATGCATCAAAGTTTTGCTAATCTGATAAGCAACAATAGAGTTGGAGAAAATTATTATTTTAAATCGTATTTATAATATTTAACGAAATTAAATTTTTTTTAGATTTAGATTGAGATTTTTTGCAGTGTAGCGAGGTGTTGCTTTAGGGTTTGCGTATTTCATGCGCCTTGTCCGATGCACTAAAGCGCGATCAAGATTTATAGATCTGCCCCCAAAGCCGTCGTAAATAATGCGCATATCTGCGAATTGACTCGAGCTCATTAATAAGCGTTTAGTGCCAAAAGTGCAGCAAACGTTGCACGTTGCACGTTGCAAGCTGCCCACTAATTGCAATTGCAGCTGTTCTGAGGCCATAAATAACAACAACAACACACGTAGAAGGTGCAGGACATGCCCACGCCCACCCTAGCCCACCTATTGTGTGCCTGCCCCTGCCCCAGCACGTTGCCTGCCTGTTCGTGCCACAAGTTGCAAGTTGCAAGACAAAAGCCTGACCACGAAGTAGACTGCGTTTAAAAAAAAAGAAGCAGCCAAACAACAGACGCAAAACCCACGTTTTTACCACATAACAACGACCTATGACAAGGCAGAACTGCCGTCCATCCGTTTCCCAGCTTACAGTCTGCTTTCCCTGCCCCTTACTGTCCTGCAGTTCCCTGCAGTGCCCTTCAATTGCCTGTCGTTTTTGCTGCACGTGGAAAATTTAACGCTTGCTGCGCTGGACATGATTTGTGAGACATGCCTGACGGCAACGTAACACAACACAGCACCGATAGATGGACTATGATATACCCTAACTTTATAAAAAAAGGAGATTTCGTTAGAGCTGATATCTATTGTCTTTTAATACGAATATTTTTATAGGAAATGGAAGTCTGATATTGCTATTTAACTATAACAATTATTTTTGTTTTATTTTGGGGCCTTCGATTTTGGAAATTTTAATTGGTTTTCCCATTTTTTTAATTTAGTCTTATTTAATAACAAATATTTAGCAATAAAACGTATTTACATTATAAAAAGAGTTGGGCCATGCTATAAAACGTGCATATCCTATTTATTGACCTCTCTATACCCTTACCATAAACAAAATTAACTGCAACTAGAGCTCATAATTAACGATAGATAATATTAATTGAAATCCGTAGCATTACATCAGAGAAGGCGTGCTATAAGTCGAGCATACCCTATGGGGAGAGAGAGGGAGGAAGAGTTTTGCCTCCCCTAAATGCAATTTAACACAGAGAGAACCGAATTTTCACGGACCAAATGCATTTTCGCGCCTGAATTGAAATTGCGAAATTTGTGACGAGTTTATATCGAAGGTGAGGATGGAAGAGGGAACATCGGAGATAGACGAAGATAGAAGATAGAACGCCCCCGGCATTTGTCATAGTCGTAAAAAGCAGAACTCTCTTAGAAAACACGATTTGGCTTTTCTTCGCCGATAGCTTTCGACATAAACTTGCTGGCCATTGACAGACGGGCAGTGGAAAATGGAAAATGGAAATGGAAAATGGAAAATGCAGATGCCGATGGCAATTGACAGCTGAAATGCATCGCTGGGAATTGTAATTGTAATTGTTGCGATAAAATTGAAATAAAAAATTGTGTTAATTGTCAAACAACTTGAGAAACCGAAAACCAACATCAAGTGACTGAAAACTCAGCAGAGAAAATAAACAACATTTCTCCGACATTTTACAGGCCCATCAATCTCTTAAGTGCTGATGGACGAAGACTTGAAACATGTTCCAGCCAAGATTGATTGAGCGATGGGCTCCCGTGTTGATGCCACTCCATCTTGCCACAAGTGTTGACTGCACATTGGCCAATAAATTCGATTAGCATGCAAATTGCATGAGGCCGGGAAGTCCAATTAAAACACCCAACAAATTGCAACTGTTAATTAGTCAGAGTCACAAAGTCACTGCCAACTGCTTGAAGTATTCTAAGCTTTTTTCCCTCCACTCCAAAACAGTCAATAAATCAGGTAGTTTTGCAACTATATTACCTGTTTCGGCCACAGCTAGAATCAGAGCTGTAAACCGGGCTTGCAGCGAACCGGTTCGCAAACGGAACTCCGCAAGTTTTGGAAAATGTTTAATTAACAAAATCATCTCTAAGCACAATAAATTTTATCGGAATTCCGCAAGGTTTCGGATAATGTTTAATTAACAAAATCATCTCTAAACCCTATAGATTTTATCGATATTTTTATCAAAGTTTTGGAAAATGTTTAAATAACAAAATCATCTCTAAACCCATTAAATTGTATCGTATATCCAAAATGTTGGTTCAAATCCGAATTTTATATATGTTTTTCTGTTTTCAAAAATT
>JAWNNJ010002269.1:0-77579 GCA_035045125.1 Hypselothyrea guttata
CCCTTTCGACCCCGACGTTGCCTGTGAGCAACTTCACCACTTTAGCGATTAATGGCGTGCTCTCCTTTTATTTATATCAGTTAATTTTTATTAATAACAGTACCTCTATGTATCCTTTCTCGAATTGAGCAAAAATGATCAAATTCGAAGATCATTTGGCGAAGTTATAGTGAAAAGACTGAACGCGCATCGCTTAAAATTTGATTTTGAAATTCAGTGGATGAGCCGAAATTAGTAATTTACTAATATAATATATTGACTAAATTGAAAAAATAAAATTAATAGCACTTAAACTAATGTTGAACTAAATAGTGGCAAACTTAAAATAATATAATTTTGTTTAATAAGAAAGAAAATTATTTTCAAAGTTGTGAAGTTGCTTGTGGGCAACCTTGGGCCGTAGTGGTAATAAACGTACACCCGTTCCCATACAAATAACACACTACAAAAATGTAACTTTTTTTAAGCATAGCTCGTTTGTTATACATCCGATTTAAATAATTTTGATCTTAAATGATTAGTCCAATATCCCATATGAATCAAATGTATTATTTTTACCGTTATCTTTATCCGTTTCCGATTTTTGCCTAATTTAAGTTTGAGAGAGCTCATTTTGACTTTGCCACTTTGTTATTGATAGAGCTGATTTCAATTTTCGAATTGTTTTCGCTTAAATATTAGTTATATTGGTTAAGTATATTATAAAATTAATAAGTAATGCTAAACTGGGAAGTGAACGGCGTTGCCAGGTTGCGAAAAAGAGTCTTATGTAGAGTATAAGCAAATACAAGGAAAATCTACCTGTAATTGCTATTTTACCTAAATTTTTCAAGAATTGAGTATACAACGAACTTAATTTAATAACAGCAACTAGTTTTAATTCATCTTGGAAAATAAAACGAAAGAGTTTTGCGGTAAAATTTCTTGTATTTTGGTGCAAAGCACCTGCTCAATGCAAAGTTTGGTTTTACCAGATCTCGGATTCTTCGGCTAACTTTTCTTTTGACCAAAACTTTATTGGGGCTTATTCATTCAGATATTTTTGTTATATTAGTACCATATTTTTATTAAAATTCCTGCGCAATCTTTCGGAACGAGGCAAAAGGATCAGCGTCGCTCATACGTGCAACTTGCCTATCAATTTTGGGATCATTTATTTTAGCTTTAGCTGTTGTTTTATTTTTTCAAATGAATAAATATTAGTAGCTGTTACTAAATTAAGTTAGTTGTATACAAAATTCTCAAAAAACTTCATCATAACAGCCATTTTAAAACGATTTTCCCTGTATTAGCTTATATTCTTCAAAAGACTCTTTTTCGCAACCGGGCAACGCCGTCCACTACCCATTTTAGCATTATTTATTAATTATATAATATACTTAACCAATGTAACTAATATTTAAGCGAAAACAATTCGAAAATTGAAATCAGCTCTCTCAATAACAAAGTGGCTAAGCCAAAATAAGCTCCCTCGAACTTAAATTAGGCAAAACTCGGAAACGGATAAGGACAACGGTAAAAATAATACTTGTGATTCATGTGGGATATTAGACTAATCATTTAAGATCAAAATTAAGAAAATCGGATGTATAACAAGCGAGTTATGATCGCAAAAGTACAAGCTTTAAGTATGCTATTTCTATGGCCATTGCTATACCACCATGGCCCAACGTTGCTCACAAGCAACTTTCGCTAGCGCCCATACCAATGGGCGTGGCAACTTAATTTTTTTTGCTAAAATCTTACAAAATTAATACAAGTAGATTGGCATCAAAAAAAAAATTTTCACTCTACGGAGAAAAATGCGGGGTCGAAAGGGTTAAATATGGTAATAGAATACTCTCTAACACCTGAATTTAATCTCAACTATTCATTCAGGAGCTAGATCAACGTTCCAAACTTGTTTAATGCCCCCCACACCATTACTGTGCCGCAGCCGAAATTTCTTCTAGAGAAACAAAGGGGATCCTATCTCAAATTCCGTCAATAATGACGAAAAACATCTGAATTATTAAGATTCAACTTTTTTTCAATGGGTACAGATTAAAAAAAATTATCTAATAAAAAAAATCTCGCGGGCTAGCGCCCGCAAGACATGACAGTCGGGCAAGCCCGACTGTCTTATACCCTGTATCAAAGATCAGCCTTGCTAGTACAGTATTTTATTTAAAATATATTTTGAATCTAATGTATGGCCATTATTCGCGGTAGGTGCATGCCATCCAAAAATTGAAATAAACTTGTTCTGCGTATGGTATACACCTTTCAAAAATGACCAAAACGGCTGCCCTAGCTCTTATAGTTGCTGAGATATACGCGTTCAAATTGGTCAATGTATTGTATTTATGGCCATTGTTCGCGGTAGGGGCGTGGTATCCAAAATTTGGAATAAACTTGTTCTGCGTATGGTATACACCTTTCAAAAATGACCAAAACGGCTGCTCTAGCTCTTATAGTTGCTGAGATATACGCGTTCAAATTGGTTAATGTATTGTATTTATGGCCATTGTTCGCGGTAGGGACGTGGTATCCAAAATTTGGAATAAACTTGATCTGCGTATGGTATACACCTTTCAAAAATGACCAAAACGGCTGCTCTAGCTCTTATAGTTGCTGAGATCGACGCGTTCATACAGACGGACAGACGGACAGACAGACAAGGCTAAATCAACTCGTCTTGTCCTCCTGATCAAGAATATATATACTTTGTGGGGTCTACCACGCCTCCTTCTGCCTGTTACATACATTCTGACAAAGTTAATAACCCTGTATTTCCCATTTTTCAATGGGTACAGGGTATAAAAATACAATTTATACATATAAAATTCAGACATGTAAATTATTGGTTACCATATCCCAGTCTTTTGCCAGGTTTTTAGGTGCTAAATCGATACTTGATGCTTTGTGACGGAGTGTCAAATGTGCTATTTTTTTCAGAAATCATCTAACAATATGTCCTGATATATTTAGTATACACAAAACTGTCATGGGGGACACTTTTTGACCATTAACTGCATCAAATTCGGAACAGAAAGCGGTCGATTTGCTCTTTTTTAAAAAAATGTGACTTTTCCAACGTTCACTCGGTGTCGGTTTACGTCTAGAAATACATTTTATGCCATATTCTTGAGGATTAAAACAAAAAAAAAAAACAATAACCGTTCGACTGCGTCTAATTTCTACACAAATTTGGCTAATATTCATGGCCGACGTCGAAAAAGCAATAATAAATTATTTTTCTTTCTCCCGATGCACTGTAAAGTGACCCATACTACTTAGGATTAATTAGATTTTAATTATAATTAATAAAAACAAAAAAAAATTAATATCAGTCGCCAATTTCAATTTTTTTAACAGTGTGTTATCATTCTGGTAAGGCTGCAAGCATGCGAATTTGTAAGCTACTCAAGCTCAACCCAAGTTACTTTTCCAGGAAATGCTATAAGTTCCACGAAATACCACTTTTTTATAGCCCTTGATTTATTCTTTCATTCTGCATTATTAGTTTTTTAAAATTTTCAAATACAATTGAATTACGCGAACATACATGTTAAAAAAAAATTGTGTCTTATCATTTTGGTAAGCACCTTATGTAGTTGTAGGCTTCGACTATGCTGATACAGAAGATATAGAAGAAAAGTTACCTAAATGGAACATGTGTAACATGTTGTAAAGACAATGAAAATACGGCAATTGCAACAGCTCGTTCGCCACCGGACTGAACATGTTTATCCAGTGCTTGTAACTTGGCATTCTTCCTGTATTGAACCATTATTTGAATGCCATATGAATCGAAATCATTCTGAAACAATAAACAATTTATGTATTTTTAATAATTTACTCTTTTAAGTACACAAATGCATTTCATTTAAAATAGGCATTAAGTAGCAGTACGCATGTATGTATGAATATGTATGTGTAAGTGAATGTTATTCATGTTAGCATCTAAACCAGGGATCGCAAATAATAATTGAGTTAAAAACAGGGTATAAAAATTTGGACAGGGCAGATCAGTCGGACGGGCCCGACTGTAGAATACCCTGTGCCTTTTATTTTATATACAATTTTATAAAACTGTCACACTAAGCGTATCAGCAGTACTTCTTCTTCCCTTATTACGTGCGCCAGCTGCGCTGCGGTGCTGCTGCTGCTGCTGCGCTGCTGAGCTGCGCTGGTAATTGCGTAGCTTATATCTACTTTGTTTATTAACCGATTTTAATGCGCTTTTCAGATTAGTTAAATATAATAAAAAAGAGCGTTTATACCAAATAACAACATTCTATGATTAATATTACGCTTGTTTCTGAACTTTTAAATTCAACTATTGTGAAGCTTATATCTCCTGTGTTTCTCAACCGATTTTAATGCGCTTTTAAGGATAGTTAAATATAATATAAGAGAGCTTATGTTCCGAATAACAACCTTCTATGTTTAATATTACGCTTGTTATTCAACTTTTTGTGTTAAAAATTCGAGGTTATGTCAGTTTTATTGATTTTTGGGCGTCAAGGGGGCGAGGCATCAACGATTTGAAATAAACTTGATATGCGTATTGAATACACCTACCGATAGCAACCAAAACGGCATCTCTAGCTTTTGTAGTTTCCGAAATCGACGCGTTCATACAAACGGACAGACGGACAGACAGACAGACAGGGCTAAATCAACTCGGCTCGTCTCCCTGATCAAGAATATATATACTTTGTGGGGTCTGCCACGCCTCCTTCTGCCTGTTACATACATTCTGACAAAGTTATTAACCCTGTTTTTCCCATTTTTCAAATGGGCACAGGGTATAAAAATTGAAGCCCAAAAAACCATCGGCGACGAGTGCAAATAACACACATATCCTTTTTTTTAACGGCGATTCAGGAAAAGGATAAAACTATTATTTTTGAAAATAATAATTATTTTGCAATTTTTATTTTAAAAATTGAAAATAAAAATTGAATTACCATATCTTTTCAATATGCTATATACACTGGTCGGCATATATATTTTGTCATAACGATGCCTCAGTTTCATTTTCAATTTTTTTTTATTTTAAAGAGTAAAATATTTATGGATTGAACGTAATTCGTTTAGTTATAATGTATTTAATTATAGGAAATCTAGAGAAATTGGCGTGCTGTCCGTTTATAATTTTTTATGTTATTAAATTTTTACAATTGTAAAGCGACGTATAATATAATAACTGAATGTGAGAAATTCGGGCTCGACGTCTAGCAATGGGAGATTTTTAATGGAAAAATTTGGCTTGGTCAGGAGTGGAAAAATAGTTTGGGTACCAATATTACCAAGTAGTGACTGATGCAGATACCCAGTATATGCAACTTCTGCCTCCTGGGCTCACCTGTGAAAATATTTCGCTTATGCACCAATTTTATGAGTACCACCTTATTACCCAAGCAGTTTTAAAACTGAATTTGTAAGTTATTTAACTTCATTCGACGTGAAAGCCCATATGTATATGTATTGGAGCATATTCATATATAGCATATTCACATTGTACATACATATACATATGACAAAAGTGTCTGGCAACGTGTTTGGTACTTGATACTAGATATTAACAAATTTAGTATAAGAATCGTTGATATTCGTCCTGGAAGGATATGCGATGTGCCATTTGAAAGGTATTGCATCACAGATCACGAATCCTTTTAAATTTTGGCAATTGTCAACTTGGTTCAAAAGATATGGGAATTCAATTTTTATTTTCGATTTTTTAAATAAAAATTGCAAAATAATTATTATTTTCAGTTTTTCTATAAAAATTGAAAATAATTATTTTGAATTTTTTTTTATAAAAATTGACAAATAATTTTTATTTTTTAATAATATAGATAGGTAGTTATCTTACGCAGATCAAGTTTGTTTCGAAAATTTGATGCCACGCCCCCTTTACGACCAAAAATCAATAAAACCCAAACAACCTCATGTTTTTTAACATAAAAAGTTGAATAACAAGCGTAATATTAAACATAGAATGTTGTTATTCGGAATATATTCTCTCTACTATTATATTTAACTGTCCGGAAAAGCGCATTGAAATTAGTTAATAAACACAGGAGATATAAGCAACACAATAGTTGAACTTAAAATTTAAAAAACAAGCGTAATATTGAACATAGAAGGTTGTTATTTGGTATATATACTCTCTTCTATCATATTTAACTATCCTGAAAAGCGCATTGAAATCAGTCAATAAACGAAGTAGATATAAGCTACGCAATTGGCAGCGCAGCCCAGCAGCGCAGCAACGCAGCAGCAGCAGCAGCGCAGCGCAGCTGGCACACGTCAAAATGGAAGAAGAAGAAGTACTGCTGATACGCTTAGTGTGACAGTTTTATAAAATTGTATATAAAATAAAAGGCACAGGGTATTTTTCAGTCGGGCCCGTCCGACTGATCTGTCCCGTCCGTCCGACTGATCTGCCCTGTCCAAATTTTTTAATTAAATCGGTCCATTATTAAAAGAATTATGTTTAATTAAAGATATTTGTTTTTTTTTGTTTTAATTTAATTTTGATGTATAAGTAAGTAGTAGTAGGCTATGCTACATATAATAATATCCCGATATACCATTGGCCTCCTCGTGTTGTTAATCGTTAGCTGATTAAAGCGGCGAAATAATATAAATAAAATATTTTTATTCAACATAGTGACAGGTTTAATGGCTGTACTGCCAAGGGGCGAACGATACATAGCCTGCAATATTGCGTAGGTTATATGTATCTCCTGTGTTTATTAACAGATTTCAATGCGCTTTTCAGGCTGGTTAAATGTATACGCTTGTTTTTCAATTTATGTTTTAATATTGCTTTGTTAATAACTCCTGTGTTTATAAACCGATTTTAATGCGCATTTCAATTGACACCGTGTCAAATCCTTATAATTTAGTACCGAGCTTCTGAATATAGCCTTGCTACTGGTTAAATTATTAATCATCACGTACCTGTTCTTTTCGGGACAAAACCACCTCGCCAACATACGATATGGACTGCATAAAATCGCTGAATTTTTTATTTATTTTCTCTATTAGTTGAATAAGTTTTGGCTCCCAAGAGTTGAACAGGTTTTTTATTTCAATTTCAAGATTCTTTTCTTCATTAATTTTGTGCACGATTTTGAGATGTAACGCTTCCACTTGTGCTTTGCGATTTTGATAATCAGCAACGGACTGTAATATTACAATTAAATTTTCAATTATTTGTATAATAAAAATTATGATAAATTTTTACCTCAGAGTTCACATTTTTCATGCACTCCAATCTTGCCTGAAACTCGATTATAGCTTCACGAACTTGCGCCAAATCCATTCCTGATAATTTTTGGAAGTCATTTTTGAAAATGAAATTTTTATCGGTAGGCAATTGTCCATCAGAAAGATTCCGAACTTCCAAGGTTTTTGATTCAATTTCATCTAATTGAACTTGTAGTAATCTAGTTAATTTGCTGACCAGACTCTATAAAAAAAATTCATAAGTATAATAAATCGGATAAAATGAACTATATAAGAATACTTACAACAGCACTTTTATACTGTTCTTCGCTATCAGTAAGCATGTTAATTTGTGATTCATGTTGCTGTTTATGAAACCGCTCTATTTTTTGGATACTACTTATTGAACACTTATGTTGTTGAACTGATTCCATAATTTCAGATAATTTGCAATGGATATTCGACATTTTCCGTAAATCACAAGTTAAACTTTTTCGAAAATTCGTCTTAACAAAATCCAACGCTAAAAGAACGTAAATGATTTTTTAATAATTTTTTAAACTAATAATATTTTATTAATGTACTTACACGAGAATGAACTTTTTATAGTTTCTACTTTTTCAATAAGTTTGTCTACCTCACTTTCCAGATTTTTATAATGAGATAATTTTTGTTCCAGCTTTCGTTTTTTTTCTCCATCGTCGTTAAGTATTAGCTGTGAGCGGTCAAATTTTATGTCGATCTCTTGAATATTATTTCTTATTTGATCTTTTTCTAAAACAATTTTTTTTTGTCTGAGGGATATACAAAATATTTATAGTTTTAGAATAGTAATAGAACTTTAATTGCAAATACGTGTTAATAAATAACTATCATTTTCAAATAACTTAAAAAAGGCTTTTAGTTGGCATTACATGTGTTACATAGGTGTGCTTATTTTTACAAAACTTATATTTGTATTAAAAAAATAAGCAATAAAGAATGACACATCCTTTATATTTAAGAAAAGAACAAACAATTATTTTCTTAAATGCATAAATTTTAGCTAGAAATACTTAAAGGTGTAGAAATATAAATATGAGCTCAACCGAGCAATAACAAGAAGGTTGGACTAGAGATGGGTACGGACTGCAATTTTTCGGCATGACTCATCATGGCACGAAAATTTTCCAAACACAGCCCAACACGTGCATAGTGCAAATTTTTCAGTACATTTTAGACTTTGGAATTTTTAAAGTGCAAGCAATTAAAACACAAAACATGTATCTTGCGCGATTAGCGGATAGTTGTGTTGACTGTGTCTATTTGGTGCTGCACGAACATGCACGCCCATAGACAATAGATAAATTTTCAACATGAACAAGCGGCACTTTGGGGAAAAATACCAAATTTTGAGGCATTAATTCATTTTTTCAAATAATATAAATTCACTTTTGATTGGCGAAATTTATTGAATTAACATTAAACTATAATGTAACGTACTTTCTAATGTTAACAGAGCGCCCTACTGCACAGTGGTTGCGCCCTTATATAATAATTCAAAAAAATCTCGCGAGCTATCGCCCGCAAGACATGACAGTCGGGCAAGCCCGACTGTCTTATACCCTGTACCAAAGATCAGCCTTGCTAATACAGTATTCTATTTAAAATATATTTTGAATCTATTTCAAATTATATTCCGAATACCAACTTTCTATGTTGAATAAAAATATTTTATTTATATTATTTCGCCGCTCGAATCCGCTAACGATTAATAAATATAATCGATACCCAGGGAACACCACTAGGAGGAGAGCAATGGTATATCGGGATATTATTATATGCAGCATAGCTACTTACATATACATCAAAATTCAATTTACAAAAAAAAAAATCTTTAATTAATCATAATTCTTTTAATAGTGGACCGATATAATAGAAATTTGCAAAATTGGTAGATATTAATCATCTCCACAGTTCGTAGAAGAAAGAATTTATTGAGATAGATTTATATGTCATAAATTGGTCAATGTATTATATTTATGGCCATTGCTCGCGGTGGAGGCGTGGCATCCAAAATTTGGAATAAACTTGTTCTGCGTATGGTACACACCTTTCAAAATTGACCAAAACGGCTGCTCTAGTTCTTATAGTTGCTGAGATATACGCGTTTAAATTAATCAATGTATTATATTTATGGCCATTGTTCGCGATAGGGGCGTGGTATCCAAAATGTGGAATAAACTTGTTCTGCGTATGGTATACACCTTTCTAAAATGACCAAAACGGCTGCTCTAGCTCTTTTAGTTGCTGAGATCGACGCGTTCATACAGACGGACAGACGGACAGACGGACAGACAGACAGACAGGGCTAAATCAACTCGGCTCGTCCTCCTGATCAAGAATATATATACTTTGTGGGGTCTACCACGCCTCCTTCTGCCTGTTACATACATTCTGACAAAGTTAATAACCCTGTATTTCCCATTTTTCAATGGGTACAGGGTATAACCAGTAAGGACGGAGCTACAATCGGACGCACCGACTGTAGGAGACCCTGTACTTTGTGTTTTCTTCGCTGTTTCTTATTCGATCGTAATGTTATTCACAGCATCGATGGATATTGTCATAGACTACGTACATGCCACATCCCAAATCTTTAGCCTTAAAACTGAAGCTTTTGAACTGCAAACTGTTTCTAAATTTGTTTTTCGGTTAGCGGAGGAATGAGAGGAGTTATCAAAAAACCCAAACTAACTTGATCTGATGGCTGCATAGGAGAACATAAATACCAAAAAATGGTATTTCTAGCTCTTATAGTTTGCAAGATCTAGGTGGCTGCTCTGTCTGCGCTATCTTCGCTGTTTCTTTTCCGTTGGTAAAATAATTCACAGCATTGATGAATAATGCCATAGGCTGCGTACATGCCAAATCCCAAGTCTATAGCTTTTAAACTGTGGCTGTAGTGGCGCTTACATACTTTTATAAAACAATTTACTGCTGCATAACTTCACTGTTTCTTCTCCGTTTGTAATGTAATTTACAGCATCGATGGATAATTCAATAGGCTACATACATGTCAAATTACAAGTCTGTAGCTTTATTATTGTGGCTGTAGTGGCACATACATGCATTTTGAAAAAAATTGTCTCTTGCATATCTTCGCTATTTCCAATTCAAATCATAAATAAACTATTAGAATCGGTGGAGAATACCATAGACTACGTACATGCCAAATTACAAGCCTGTAGCGCAATTATTGTGGCTGCTGTGGCGTTTATAGTTTTCGAGATTTTTGAGGTATGTGTAGATTTTTGATGATTCGCGGATAAAGGAGGCGAGATATCAAAAGTTTGAAACAAACTTGATCTGCTTGCATTAGCTGACTACCTAAATCCGGAAAGCTGGTGTCTGCAGCTCTTATAGTTGCTGAGATCTTGGTGTTCATACGGACGGACGGACAGACGGACGGACGGACATGGCTATATCAACTCAGCTCGTCGTCCTGAGTCAGAATATATATACTTTGTGGGGCCTACCACGCTTCCTTCTGCCTGTTAC
Source organism: Hypselothyrea guttata (assembly GCA_035045125.1). Lineage (NCBI taxonomy): Eukaryota > Metazoa > Arthropoda > Insecta > Diptera > Drosophilidae > Hypselothyrea > Hypselothyrea guttata. Next base: position 10,765 of record JAWNNJ010002269.1, read on the forward strand.
ATACATCTGTCAGTTGCACTAAATTAATAGACCCTTTTACTTTTTTAAAGTACAGGGTCTAAAAAACTAAAAAAAAAAGATTTCTTCGCGAAAAGTAGAAAAATCGTCTCTAAAATATCCAAGCTTCTTTATGCTAAACGGATTTTTCCTGGAAAATTATAGTTCTTGCTAAAAATAGATTTAAATTCAGTAAATGTGTATACAATTTCGCAATGCAGTTCCGCGTAGCTAGAATTTTTCGTAGCAAACTTGAATTTCAAGTGGTAAAACTTTAGTTAGAATGGTTGTAATTAATTGAAGGTGAAGGCATGTGCTTGGGCTGCGCTTTGGTGTGACGCATGCAATATTAGAAAGCTTATATCTCCTTTGTTTATAACCGCTTTCAATGAGCTTTTCAGGACAGTTAAATATAATATAAGAGAATATAGTATATTCAACAATAACAACATTCTATGATTAATATTACGCTAAACTTTTAAGTTCAACTTTTAATATTGCTGGGTTATCTTGGCTATCTTCTGCTGACTCCAATGGTTTGACACCCACGATCTCTCATGACTTTTTTGAGGGTCTGTTCGGCTTATCACTGACTCAAGTGAATGATAAACCGAATTCGTTGAATAGAATGCTTGATTTGATCTTTGTTTTGGATTCTTCTTCTATTTCTGTATCCCGTACTGAACCTATTTCTATCCCTGAGGATATGTACCACCCATCTTTGGAGGTGTCGATCGGCCTACCAGTTTCTTCCTCTTGCTTTCGGAAGACCGATATTGCTAAACTGGCACAGCTTTTATCCCAAACTGATTGGTCTCGTCTTTTTGCGTGCGGTGACGTGAATAGTGCAGTAACAATTTTTTGTTCGATGTTTGTATTCCATCTGGTTTACTACAGAGGTCGCATAGACCAATATGGTTTACTAGGGAACTAGCCAGTTTGAAAAATTTGGACGGGGCAGATCAGTAATACGGGACAGATCAGTCGGACGGGCCCGACTGTAGAATACCCTGCGCCTTTTATTTTATATACAATTTTATAAAACTATCACACTAAGCGTATCAGCAGTACTTCTTCTTCTTCCCTTTTTACGTGCGCTGCGCTGCCAATTGCGTAGCTTATATCTACTTTGTTTATTAACCGATTTTAATGCGCATTTTAGGATAATTAAATATATTAAAAGAAAGTATACAGTGCGCGAAATAAGTAAGTTGGACAACATGTTTTGAGGTATAACAAGTGAGCCGTTTTATAGAAGTTTCCCAAACAAATTTGTAAATAATCTTAAAGAATATACTAATTACCTAAAAAAAAAACACTTCACTAAAAAAAAAAATGAAAATATCTTCAAGCGAAATATGTAGGACGAATTCAAAAATTTTGTGTCAAATAAAAAAAAAAACAGTGAAATATTTAATTTTCTTGGATGGGATTATTATAAACCAAACATCCATTAGAGTTCAGGACCTTCAAAAACCATCCTGGCTTTGAATTTTTTAATTTTGATGCATTTTAATGTGTGTTTTTAGCCTTTTTTAAATTATATCTTTTTTTAGCTCTTTAAAGGATAATTATTGTGTCCTGTTATTATAAGCATATTAGAATTCGATATCCCAATGGTTTCCAAAGCAGATTTCAATCTGGGGTACTCGCTGGCTACTTCAGAGGAGGAATTTTGTTCTTTAAAAAAACGAATCCTTGCAGTTTTTCGTGTGTATGAGTGCATTATCCTGCTGAAAATCCATAAAACACCAAACGCCAAACGCCCCTACAGTTACACATCCTTTTCGCCATTCGTCATATGTGTTTTATAGCACATAAAAGTCATTACATTATATTCGAGAGCAGCGCATATTAGTAAGGACCATCAATGGGAGTTTCTCCATACGAGGACCTTTTTGGGGCACCGATAACTATTTGGTCCATCTAAATTCAACATATTCATCACATAATTAACATTTTTCTACTTCAAATCCCAAAATTTATGTATTTTGGAAAATTGTGATAAGGTCGTTTCGTACGTAAGCAGTAGTTTCGGTTAAAGAACATTTATTCCGTACAAGACATTAACTGAGCTTCCTAGAATTAGTTTTATTCGAAAGGTGGATATTGTTAGATCTAAATTGGATTGCTTCTTAAGCTGATGATCTCATTAGCAGCAAGCAATTAAATTCGCTTTTTGGTCGCGGTTATCAATTTACGTTGGGTACCAAAAACAGGACCTACTCCTTGAGTTTATGATTCCTTAACACATTTTCAGACTTATTCCTACCAATATTTCCTGCAGTTTTCCGTATTACACTGCTTGTTTTATGAAGCGCAAAATTTTTTGTTAAATTTTTTTGTCAATTAAATGGGTATTATTTAACATTTCATACAAAAAATAATTCTTGAAAAATTCTTAAACAAAAAACATAATTTTCAATTAACACTAATTTATTTTGAATTTAGATAACAAAAAAACAGGGTATAAGAACATTAAATTTCATAACATAAACTAAGTAAATGCCACATGCAAGTATTTCGTTCGGTAAAGCCAATGCTTGTGAATAAAATTGAAATCAATGGACAAACGTAAAATTAGTTTTACAAAAATTTTGTTTTTTTTTATCGAGAACAGTGCAATTAAATCAAAATATAGAAAGACAATTGCATAAACTGTTTTTTATATTTTCTATATTTTCATTATAATTATACACACCTGTCATACAAAACGTAGCAGCAATTCTTCTTCTTTTTACTTTGTTGTGTGTCAGCTTAAAGGCCGCGCTGCTAGAGGGCGAGCTAATTGCCGCCTACAATATTGTTTCGTAAATAACTCCTGTGTTTATTAACCGATTTCAATGCGGTTTTCAGAATAGTTAAAAAAATAGAACAGGCATGATATCCAAGATTTCATAATAAACTTGATCTGCGTATGGTATACATCTTTCAAAAGAGATCAAAACGGCTTCTCTAGCTTTTAAAGTTTACGAAATCTCAGCGTTCATCCAGATAAACAGACAGTCAGACAGACAGAGCTAAATCGACTTCGCTTGTTTCCCTGATCAAGAATATATATACTTTGTGGAGTTTGTCACGCCTCCTTATGCCTGTTACATACATTCTGACAAAGTTATTAATCCTGTATTTCCTATTTTTCAATGGACACAGGGTATTAAAAGGGTATAAACTTAGTGCAAGGAGGAAATGGGTGTAACACCCAGAAGAAGGCGTACCACGCCCCATAAAGTACATATGTTCTTGATCAGGACGACAAGCCGATATAGCTATGTCCGTCCGTCTGTCTGTCTGTCCGTCCGTATGAACACCTGGATCTCAGCAACTATAAGGGCTAGAGACACCATATTCTGGATTTAGATTCTCCTAATACGCGAGCAGCACGAACTTGTTTTAGATTTTGGATACCTTTATCTATTGAATGTGAATGTCGTTACGATCGGATAAGAAACAGCGAAAATATGGAACGAACAATTTGCCGCTCTTGGCAGAGGGTGGTTGGTATACATTGCATACGCGAGTAGCTTAGTGTGTGTGCCTCTGATTGTGTTTGTATGTACATACAGTAGTAGTAATAGTAAAGTAAAGGGTCCGCTACAGTCGGATACGTCCGACTGATCTCCGTCCCACTGATCTGCCCCGTCTATATATTAAGACCCTGTATTTTAAAAAAGTAAAAGGGTCTATTAATTTAGTGCAAATGACAGCTGTGTGTAACAGCGAGAAGGAAGCGTGGTAGACCCCACATACATACTTATTAAGAATACCCTATATAATAGTTCTGCATTTTAAAAAATTTAAAAAACTTAACCAAAAACGCTATTTTTCTTATGCAAAGTCCAAAAATATTTTGTTTTTGCAGTGTGTAAACAGTTTCTTGACATACTGTATGTCCACGCGCTTCTCCTTGTACTTGTCGTTTCCACTGGAACTGCCTTTGGGACATACAGAAGCAATGTGTCCAACCTCACCACACTTGTAGCATTTTATGTTTGGACGATCCTTTACTCCGGACGCGCTGCTTCCACTGTAATTCTTTCCTTTCGTGGAGGTTGAGCTCTCCATGCGGGCGCGGCATTGGGCGTATTTGTGGCCAATTTTCCCACAAAAATGGCACTTTACCTGCGACTGCATTCGTAGTTTCTTCTTGTCCGAGCTTGACGAATATTCATCCTCTTCGTTTTTACGTTTCTTGAAGGCGTAAGCCTGCAGCTGCCGCTGTAGTTCATTACGTGTCGTCACGTTGGTCGTAAAAACCCAGCGCAGCAAACTATTGTCAATTTGTGCCATGTGGGCTAACGCTATTGACACCGCAATCTCCTCCAAATCCGTAGATTTCCACTTGGATAGTAATAGCGTAACTATGCGACTGCCATATTCAGCAAAACTCTCTCCAGATTTGGGACGCCCGTTTAAAACATTGATCAGTACGGCAGCCGTTGTCTCAATGCCCACGAATCGCTGGATGAACAGTTCCTTGAATTGGGTCCAGGTGATGCCAGCAAAGCATACTTGGGACAGCCATTGCGATGCACTGCCTTCCAGCGCTTTGCTTAGTGCTATTACCAGGGCACTGCCTTCAAGCACATTATCTGCGAAGATCAAGTCGACCGTAGTGCACCATGCTGATGCATCTGCTCCAGCGCCATCGGGATTAAATTTGGGCAGTGTCACGTGCGTGGTCTTCCCGCCTAATGTCGAGGCTCTTGGCACCTGCATGGTTTTTATAATTTCCATAAGATTTTTGTTTTGCTCTTCCAACGCTGCCATATATTGAGCAGAGCTGTGCACTTGTGGCGAAGGCGATCCCACTTCTGATGTCGAAAGCCGGGTAATTTCCTCCATTGTGACGCAGTTTTATTCTTGATGCGGCAGCACAGCGAGTTCCGCTCACGTTCGTTACCCAAACTAGACTAAACTCTACTCACATTCGATCAACCCTGCTCTCTCAGCATGCTCTCTCAGCACGCTCTCTCAGCATTCTCTTTATGTAGAGCCTATATCGTCCTCTCTTTCTATCTCACTCCTTTCGGTAACTCGTCAACGGACCTCACTCACCAGCAGAGACTGCCACTGTCTCTGCTGCGATGCCTCTCGCATGATTTCTTCTGAAAAATGTACTTCCCAGAATTTCGCTCCGACATATATATGTATATTCTGACTCAGGACGACGAGCTGAGTTGATATAGCCATGTCCGTCTGTCCGTCTGTCTGTATGAACACCTAGATCTCAGCAACTAAAAGAGATAGAGACACCATTTCTTGACATGCAGGTTCTCTATTATCGTAAGCAGCTCGAGTTTGTTTCAGATTTTTGATATCTCGCCTCCTTCATCAGCGAATCATCGAAAATCTACAACTATCTCAAAAATCTCGAAAACGACAAGCGCCACAGCAACCACAATAATAGGGCTACTGACTTTTAATTTGGCATGTACATAGTCTATGGCATTCTCCACCGATGCTATAAATTTACTTATGATTTGAATTAGAATTAGCGAAGATATGCAAGAGACAATTTTTTTCAAAATACGTATATGTGCCACTGCAGCCACAATAATAAAGCAACAAACTTGCAATTTGGCATATGTGTAGCCTACAGAATTATCCGTCGATGTTGTGAATTACATTACAATTGGACAATAAACGGCGAAGTTATGTAACAAACCATTATTTCATAAATGTATGTAAATCCCACAACAGCCACAGTTTAAAAGCTACAGACATGGGATTTGGCATATACCCAGCCTATGGTATTATCCATCAATGCTGTGAATTACATTTCCAACGGAAAAGAAACAGCGAAGATTGCGCAGACAGAGAAGCCACCTATATCTTGCAGACTGTAAAAGCTATAAATACAATTTTTTGGTATTTGTGTTTTTCTATGCAGCCATTAGATCAAGATATTTTAGGTTTTTTGATAACTCCTTCCATTCTTTCGCTAACCGAAAAACCAAATTAGCAACAGTTTTTAGTTTTAAATCTACAGTTTAACAGCTAATGACTTAGGATATGGTATATACGTTGTTTATGTCAATCTCCACCAATGCTGTGATTTACGACACGATCGTATAAGAAACAGCGAAGAAAACACAAAGTACAGGGTCTCCTACAGTCGGTTGCGTCCGACTGTAGATCCGTTCTTACCGGTTTTAAATAAATGCGATTTGATCTTAAAAGCTCAAATAAAATGACTAAATTTGAAAATTTTGCATCGTTCTCGAATTATTAATTAATGCCTCAAATTCTGGTATTTTATACTGTACCCATTGAAAATGGAAAAAACAGGGTTAATTTTTCTATAGTGCGCGGGCGCCCATCGTGCGACACCATGACACGAAACAAGCCCGGCCCATGCCCATTTAAATTTTTATTTGAAAAATGGGAAAAACAGGGTTAATAACTTTGTGCGAATGTATGTAACAGGCAGAAGGAGGCGTGGCAGACCCCACAAACTATATATATTCTTGATCAGGGAGACAAGCTGAGTCGATTTAGCCCTGTCTGTCTGTCTGTCCGTCTGTCTGTCTGTCTGTCTGTCTGTCTGTCTGTCTGTCTGTCTGTCTGTCTGTCTGTCTGTCTGTCTGTCTGTCTGTCTGTCTGTCTGTCTGTCTGTATGAACGCTGAGATTTTCTAAACTACAAATGCTAGAGAAGCCGTTTTGGTCTCATTTGAAAGATGATACCATACGCAGATCAAGTTTATTTCAAATCTTGAATGCCACGCCCCTGCCGCCCACCATGAATAAAACAAAATACATTCGCCTATTTAAGAGACACTAAGCTATTTACATAAATTATGTTTTCAGTAGTTTGTAGGTCTATATCATACGCAGATAAGGCTTTTTTCAAATTTTGGATGCCACGCCCCTTTTACGCCTTAATCGAAAAAAACCGAATAACAAGCGTAATATTGAACATAGAATGTTGTTATTTGGAATATATACTCTCTTTTATTATATTTAACTATCCTGAAAAGCGCATTGAAATCGGTTGATAAACACAGGAGTTATTAGCGAAACAATATTGCAGGCGGCAACTCGCTCGCCCTCTAGCAGCGCGGCCACTAAAGCTGGCACACATAACAAAGTAAGAAGAAGAATTGCTGCTACGTTTTGTATGACTGTTTTATATAATTATATTTAAAATATAGGGTACAGGGTAGTCTACAGTCGGGCCCGTCCGACTGATCTGCTCCGCCCATTCTGGTTTAATATTACGCTTGTTTTTGAACTATTAAGTTCAAGTATTTCGTAGCTTATATCTCCTGTGTTTATTAACCTGTTAAAGATAATAGTAGAGAGTATATGTTCCGAATAACAATATTCTATGTTTAATATTACGTTATTCATCACTATGGTATAAATTACTACACATAACAGTAATAGTATACCATAAAATAAAGTAAACAAATTTTTATATTTTCACAAAAAAAAAAAAAAAATATTACGTTATTCAACTTTTTATGTTAAAAAACACGAGGTTGTGTGAGTTTTATTGATTTTTGGGCGTAAAGGGGGCGTGGCATCAACGATTTCAAATAAACTTGATCTGTGTATTGAATACAACTAACTATAGCAACAGCTGCTCCAGCTTTTGTAGTTTCCGAAATCGACGCGTTCATACAGACAGACGGACAGACGGATGGACAGACAGACGGACATCGCTAAATCGACTCAGTTCGTCTCTCTGATCAATAATTTTTTTTACAAATATATGTACGTGCCACTACAGCCACAGTTAAAAAGCTACAGACTTGGGATTTGGCATGTATGCAGCCTATGGCATTATCCATCAATTCTGTGAAAATAAAATACGAACGGAAAAGAAACAGCGAAGATGGGGCATGCAGTTCAGCCACCTAGATCTTCCAGACTATAAGAGCTAAATTACCATTTGTTGGTATTTAGGTTCTCCTATGCAGCAATCAGATCAAGTTTGTTTGAGATTTTTGAAACCTCCTCTCATTACCCCGCCAACCGAAAAACCAATTTAGGAACAGTTTGCAGTTTTAAAGCTTCAGTTTTAAAGCTAAACATTTAGTATATGGCATGTTCGTAGTCATAGACAATCTCCATCGATGCTGTGAATTACAGTACGGTCGGATAAGAAACAGCGAAGAAAACACAAAGTACAAAGTACTGTCGGTTACGTCCGACTGTAGCCTCTGTTCCACTAATCTGCCCCGTTCAAATATTTTTATTAATATTAATATATTATATTATATTTAAAATATTTTAAATTGTATACTGTATATGCGAGCGCGCAGCGCTAGCTGTGGTACATGGTATAAGACAGTCGAGCTTGCCCGACTGTCAGGAAAAATGGGAAAAACAGGGTTAATTTTTAAATGCACAGTAACTTACCTTTCTTTTAACATTATCAATTGTTTTGAGTCCAGGCAAAATATTTGATTTTTTCTTCGAATTGAAGTCTCGGTGAGTATACAATTTGAGCGATATCTAGATGTAGTTGCCATAAATTTTTTATTACCTATTAAAGAAAAAAATGTTAAAGAATAAGTACACTGGGCGAACAACAAGAATGGAAATATATACATAAATTTAGAAGGGTCTGGTGCAGTGGTGTACTACTTATGAACAGAACACGCACCAATAGTTAGACGCAAACATTTTAAGACACTTTACTTTAAAAAAATAAAAAAGGTCTATTAAGTTAGTGCAAAGACAAAATGTGTGTAACACACATATACGACGACGAGCTCAGTCGATATAGCCATGCCCGTTTGTCCGTCTGTCTGTCCGTCTGTATGAACACCTAGTTCTCAGCAACTTCAAGAGCTAGAGACACCATATTCGGGATTTAAGTTCTCCTATTCAGTAGGCAGTACGAGTTTGTCTTACATGAGGCACAACTTTGCGTTTTTGTTAGGAAACTCACAAAAATTTAAAATTTTTCATTTTAAATGGAGAATGCTTTATAACCGTGTTCATCGTTGCTTTTGAGCACTCTCCGGGCTGATTCGATGGAAATGTTGGTCTGTACGGACGTATGGAGGATACTGTTAATATTTGGCGGCGACAGATGTGGATTATCCTGGTTGTCTTTCCGGATAATCCTATCTTTCCTATCAGTTAGTGCTTTCGGGCTGCCAAATCGACATACCGACATACATAATCGACATACCGACAGCATGTTCAAGTGGTCCAGCGACACCAAACATGAGCTTGTTAACGCGCGAACCCAAGCCAATATCCGCCCATCCGACCGAGGGGCGCACCGCATATCGAGCGGAAAAAAAATAAGATAGATCGCGGATTAAATCTACATAGAATATACAAATTTAAACAGAACTAAGTATTATTTACGGAAAAGGTGTTGCAGGGCGTCCATCTTAGTAGAGGCACTGAATTGACACTGTTGAACGCACTACAAATAACTCTAAATGGGCTAAGAATAATATAATTAGTACTACATCGAGATGGAGATAAGAGATAAAATTTCTAGTGTTTCTAACCGGAACAGTAAATCATATCAACTCAGGAGAGTCGACTTCCCCATTAATTAACTTGTGCATAAACATGACACCAAGCATTGTTCTATGGTCAAAAAAAGAAGAAAAATTAATTAACAAAAGTCTACTTCGATATGGAGAAGAGCGATTACGCAATGCAAAAAGACGAAACTGTTTTTGCACTGACTCAATTCTATCGTGGTAAACTCTCAATCACAGCATGCATATTCCAGAATAGGCCGAACTAGAGCAGTATACAGGGTTTTAGAGCTATAAGGATCGTTGAACTCCTTCGACCAGCGCTTAATGAATCCTAGGACTCCCATAGACTTGCCACAGACTGATGACATATGCTTATCAAACTTAAGTTTTGGATCAAAATGAATACCGAAATCAATAAATAGTTCGACTTGCTCCAGAACTGTATTGGCAAGCGTATACGAATTTAAAAGGTTATCCCTATAAAAAGACAACATTATTTTATATTAACTACAATTTAAATTTAGCAGGTGTGTAAAACACCACAAGTGGAAATTATCCAAATCATTTTGCAATCTACGGCTCGCTATGGAGTCGCTATAGGATAAACAAATTTTTACATCATCAGCGTACATAAGAACCCAAGGGTATTTAAAAATTGAGGGCAAATTTTTTATAAATAATGTGGGAATGAGATATCAATGCTATTCCTGTCATTCCCCAATTTACACGTATATATTGTAGAGTACCTAAAAATTTGAAATAAAATCTATCTATATATCTATATATTCCACATATTACTATATAATTACTAATATAAATATTCGATAGCTGAATATAGAATAATAATAAAACTATTGCTTACCTCCAAAATAGATTCGAATTGATTTCGGAATATTTGAAGTGAAATTACTAACAGCGTTTGTCCCAATGGGGATATTATGAATTTGGTAAGTTCCACATAGCTTATTAATTATAGGCATTGGTCCACAAATAAGATCAACAAGATACGATTGAAATCCTATATGCCTGAAAATAAAATGATAGTATAATTAACTCACAAACAATTTAAAAATTTGATGTTTTTAGACCCTTTACTTTAAAAAAGTAAAAAGGGTCTATTAACTTAGTGCAAAAGGGAAATGTGTGTTACACCCAGAAGGAGGCGTGCCACGCCCCATAAAGTATATATATTCTTGATCAGGGCGACAAGCCGATATAGCTATGTCCGTCCGTCCGTCTGTCTGTCCGTCCGTATGAACACCTAGATCTCAGCAACTATAAGAGCTAGAGACACCATATTCGGGATTTAGATTTTCCTAATTTGCAAGCAGCACGAGTCTGTTTTAGATTCTCTATTGACCCTGTGAATTACGATCAGATAAGAAACAACGAAAATATGGAACGGACAATTTGCCGCCCTACACAGAGGGGAGTGGTATGCCTTGCATACGAGGGTAGCTTAGTGTGTGTGCCTCTGATTGTGTTTGTATGTACATATAGTAGTTGTAGTAGTAGTAAAGTAAAGGGTCCGCTACAGTCGGTTACGTCTGACTGTAGCCTCCGTTCCACTGATATTATTTATTATCTATTATTTATTTTTTTAGACAAAGGATTGCATTCTATTCTTTATTACGGGTGTTAGATAACATCGAACCGATTTTAGGGAGCTTTTTGATTTTCGTTTGATATAAAGATTATGTAATGTTTTTGTTTAGTATTAATTTTAAATATTTGGATGGGCAGATAATTCGGACGGGTCCCACTATATAATACCCTGTACTCTTTATCTTAAATATAATTTTATAAAACGGTCACAGAAATGATTCTTGTTCATACTTTTTATGTGCGTCAGGGGCGGGCAACACATTCGATATTGTTTCGTTAACAGCTCCTGTGTTATTCCGAATAACAACTTTCTATATTCAATATAACGCTTGTTATTCGGTTTTTAACGATTGGGGCGTAAAGGAGGTGTGGCAAGTTTGAAAAAAGCCTCATCTGCGTATGATACAGACCTACAAACTACCAAAAATATAATTTATGTAAATTGATTTGTGTCTCTTAAATTGGCGAATGTATTTTATTTCATTCATTGTAGGCGGCAGGAGCATGACATCTAAGATTTCAAATAAACTTGATCTGCGTATGGTAGACAGCCTTTCAATAATGAACAAAACAGCTTCTCTAGCATTTATAGTTTAGGAAATCTCAGCGTTCATACAGCATACAGTGCTTAATCGACTCCGTTCGTCTCCCTGATCAATAATATACACGCCTCCTTCTGCCTGTTACATACATTCTGACAAAGTTAATAATCCTGTTTTTCCCATTTTCAATGGGTACAGGGTATGATAAAAATATCATATGGAAAACCTTTTTGTTAAATTTATAATAATACTTACGTAATCTCTGTTATTGGCACTGTTGATTTAAACGAGCATCTGCTAGCTGAAGATGAATATAAAATGTTAACGGCAAGTTTCTGCTTTACACAGAGTTCGTTTATCAGGTTTGACATATCATTTTTGTCCTCACATACGAAAGCATATAAGTCGCGCGGCTTCACAACGTTTTCTAAACACATAGCAGCTTCTTCGCTTCTAATATTTAACTGAAAAAGTAATATATATATGATTAATAAACAATGTTTGAAGCACCAAGTTTAAGCATATAAACAAATAACTTATAGAAATACAACAAAACGAAAAGAAGGCAACAAAACAAAAAGGCATTGGTTGTATTCACCAGCTTACCGCTCCATGGATTGATCACCCGATAAGCGATGAAAGCAACCCTGAATGGATCATAAAATTGGAGCGCATGGATCATAAAATTTTTCTGATCCATCGCTGTTTTTTGCGCTCCATTCATCGAAAGTCGACAAAAACAGCTGATTTCAATTCAAAATGTAAGCAAATATATCAAAAATAACTGCTTGCATTTGAAACAATTATTATTTGAATATTCCTTGCATAAAAGTCTTGCATGTTTCAAAATGTATCAAACGCATTCACCATTCATCGAAAGTCGACAAAAACAGCTGATTTCAATTCAAAATGTAAGCAAATATATCAAAAATAACTGCTTGCATTTGAAACAATTATTATTTGAAGATTCCTTGCATAAAAGACTTGCATGTTTCAAAATGTATCAAACGCATTCACCAGGTTACATGGAGCGAAGGGTTGCAATTCTTTAATCGATCCTAGGAGCGGTAACCTGGTGAATACAACCATTGGTTGCGTTCACGGACGTAGCGCTCCATGGAGCGATAATTCGATAAATTTTTAGCGCTCCATGCGAGTTTGTGAACGCTACGCTCCATGGCATTTGCATACAGCTGATAATAAATTTAAAAAGTGGCGCGAAAGAAACTATTTAAGCAAATAAAATGGGTAGTTATTATTAATTTAACTGTTATTTGTTGCAGTGGATGACAAGAAATGAACGAATAGTTCAATAAAGCTGGATACAGAATATTATAATAATAATTTGCACTGCGCTTTTTGTTTCTTTTGGTTCGTCCATGTCCATCAACAAAGTCAGCGCTATACATAGTGTTTTTTTTTTTTTAAATTTTTACATAAATAAAAAGAACAATTATTACAAAGAATAGTAAAATAAATATACATAGAAATTTAAGATTACAAAATTTTAGGTCCAAATATTTGACAACCATCTTAAAATAGCATTTTTTACGACTTGCAACAGTCTTGGATGCATAAAGTCTTCAAATAATTTATTTTTAAATATTAACCAAGTACTTATTATTTATTTGCTTATATTTTCAAATTTAAACAGCTGTTTGTATGTGTTTTCGCTGCATGGAGCGATAATTTTATCCCATCCCACTGGACCAAAGGCTCGGAAAAGATATCGCCAACGCGACTTAGGCGAAACATTGGCGAACAACGACAATCGCCGGCACACTCGCAATCGATACGGAAAATGAATAATTTATTTTTATTAAATAAAATACAATTTTAAATGCATAAAAGTTTTTTTAATTTCGTCAATTTATATAACACATACACATAATTCACAACACATTTTCATATCCATTTCCATTATTTGTGACTTCGTCGTTTAAGTGTTGCCGCCAGGAGCTGCGAATAAAAATTGAAATAAACATTGAAACAGACAAGTTGCATTATATGTTTAATAAAAGTGATCACATTTTTATATTGCGCAAACAGTAACAATACAATATAATATTAATAAATTTATTATATACTTACCATCAAACTTATTCCTTATTTCAATACAAATTGTATGCGCGTCTGTCGCGATGACACAGCCGAAAACGCACATGAAAAAGAGAATACGAACCAGAATGGGCGGAGCAGATCAGTCGGACGGGCCCGACTGTCTTATACCCTGTGCCAAAGCTCGCGCTGCGCGCTCTCAAATACAGTATAAAATGGATTTAAATATTTTACATATAATTTAATTTATTTACATTTTATGTTTATTAACCGATTTCAATGCGCTTGTCGAGATAGTTAAATACAATAAAAAAATATACAATTTTATAAAACTGTCACACTGAGCGTGTCATCAGTACTTCCTCTTCTTCTGCTGCCGTTGCTGCGCTGCTGGGCTGCGCTGCCAATTGCGTTGCTTATATCTACTTTGTTTATTAACCGATTTTAATGCGCTTTTCAGCATAGTTAAATATAGTAGAATAGAGTATATGTACTAAATATCAACATTCTATGTTCAATATTACGCTTGCTTTTGAAATTTTAAGTTCACCTATTGTGTAGCTTATATCTCCTGTGTTTATCAACCAATTTCATTGCGCTTTTCCGGACAGTTAAATATAATAGTAGAGAGTATATATTCCGAATAACAACTTTCTATGTTTAATATTACGCTTGTTATTAAACTTTTTATGTTAAAAAACACGAGGTTGTTTGGGTTTTATTGATTTTTGGGCGTGAAGGGGGCGTGGCATCCGAATTTCGAAACAAACTTGATCTGCGTACGATAACTACCTATCTATAGCAACCAAAACGGAATCCCTAGCTTTTGTAGTTGCTGAGATCGACGCGTTCATACAGACAGACGGACAGACAGACAGACAGACAGACGGACGGACAGACAGACGGACATCGCTAAATCGACTCAGCTTGTCTCCCTGATCAAGAATATATATACTTTGTGGGGTCTGCCACGCCTCCTTCTGCCTGTTACATACATTCTGACAAAGTTATTAACCCTGTTTTTCCCATTTTTCAAATGGGCACAGGGTATAAAAATGCACAATAACGACGCGACCAGCGAGCCGTACTGAGAGGGACCGACAAAAACAGCGAAGGAACGCTTGCGCGTCGCTGAGTGCGAACGAAACGAAAAACGTCGCGGAGAAGAGAACACGAGAGAGAGCGAACAATTCGTAGAATCGAGAACAACAAAATACGAACATAATCGATACCTTCGACTGGCTTCGCTTTTTCTTTCGATTTCGAGCTCGTGTACGACAGTTTTGGCGAACTATCGCCGCCTGGTCCAGTGGGATGGAGCGCAAAAATTTTATGCTAGATGCGCTCCACGAGATTTTACAGTTATGCTACATTTAGGGTTGCAATTTGTAGCGAAATAATCGTTATCGGATATTCGCTCCATGGAGCGCTACGTCCGCGAACGCAGCCATTGATCAGACAAATTTCAACAATAAGAGCAAATGAAAGAGCAAAAACATAGAGATAACAAACATAATCATAAGAAAATAATAATATGTTTCTTAGATTTCGTCTTATAATAATGGAGTTGAAACAACTGAAAACTTTTTTATAAGCTTTTTTTTTAATTTTTGTCAACAATACACACTACTTTTAAAACGAATACAATGATCTATTAGCGCAAATGGGAAATGTGTGTAACACCCTAAAATATATATGTATTCTAGATCAGGACGACTATCTCGCATCAGCCATGACCTTCTGTCACTTCGCCCGTCCGAATGAATACCTAGATCACGAAAACTATAATAGCTAGAAACACCATTTTTATACCCAGTACCCCTTGAAAATTGATTAAAACAGGGTTGATATTTTCGTGCGAATAAATGAAACGGGCCACAGCAGGCATGGTAGAATCCACAAAGTTTATATATTCTTGATCAGAACGACGAGCTAAGTCGATATGGCCCAGTCCGTTTATCTGTTTTGGTATGTAGTACATACTAGGTAGATGTATGTACATATATATATATATATATATACATATGTATATCATAAGCAAAACATATTTATTTAAAATGTCGGAAGGAATTTGAACATAGTTTTTATTCAGAATATATACCGTCGACCATTATATTTACCTAATTTGCAAAGCGTATTGAAAGCGGATAATAAATACAGAAGATACAAAACAATATTGCAGGCTTCACCTCGCGACAATTGCAGCCTGACAAGGACCAAAGTGTAATAAGAAGCATTGCTTCTGCTTTTCGTATATTTCTTGTGATTAAGTATATATATTCTTGATCAGGGTGACGAGCTGAGTCGATATAGCCATGTCTGTCTGTCCGTCTGTCTGTCTGGATGAATGCTGAGATTTAAACTATCAAAGCTAGAGAAGCTGTTTTGGTCTCTTGTGTACCGCAGATCAAGTTTAGTTCAAATCTTGGATGTCACGCCCCTGCCGCCTACAATAAATGAAATAAAATAATAAGAGACACTGAGCTATTGACATGAATTCTCTCTTCAGTAGTTGGTAGGTCAATGTCATACGCAGATGAGACTTTTTTCAAATTTTGCATGCCATGCCCCTTTTACGCCTTAATCGATAAAAACCGAATAACAAGCATAGAATGTTGTTATTTGGAAAATATACTCTTCTATTATATTCAACTGTCCTGAATAGCGCATTGAAATTGGTTAATAAACACAGGAGTTAATAACGCAACAATATTGCAGGCGCCAACTCGCTCGCCCTCTAGCAGCGCGACCGTTAAAACTGGCACACATAACAAATAAAGAACAAACAGAAGAATAGCGGCCACGTTTTGTATGACAATTGTATATAATTATATTAAAAATATAGAGTACAGGGTATTGTACAGTTGGGCCCGTCCGACTGAGCTGCCCCGTCCAATTTTTTTTATTCATAGAAAATGGCTATATATGCAAAATTTGTTTTATTTTTCTCTTCAATTTAAGGCCGACACGCCAATATTTGTTGGGTTAATGTTGATGAAATCAAAAGCACATAAATTACCAACTGTTTAAAAGTAAAATCATCATGTTTAGTTAAGGTTTCAATTTTAAAAATGTTTGGAAACAAACAAAAATTGAGTTTTTGCCCCCCAATGAAATGTATGTCCTGTTATTTATTGATATTTCAAGATTATAAAAATGTTTACTTCAGCTGCGGAAGCCTACGGATGCACATGTGCCATAACAAAATGCAACCTAACCTCATCTTTATCCAGCAGCTCTGTCTAGGAGGGAAGTACTTGTTTTGTTTTATGTCTGTTATGTTGTTGTTGCCATTATAGTTCGTTGTAACAAATGTAAAATCCATAACTACAAAAAAAAAGTACAGTAGAATCCGGTTATAGCGACATTCAAGGGACCGACGATTTTACGTCGTTATATCCGGCAGACGCACTATCCGAAAGAAGCAAAAAAAAATTTTTTTTTATATTATGGATGCCATGTTCGTAATAGGTTTTAAAATAAAACAAATTAATTTTTTAATCAAAACAAAAAATTTAATACAGTAGAATCCGGTTATAGCGACTTTCAAGGGACCGACGTCGTTATATCCGGAAGACAAAATCCATGATTTTGTTTCTTTTTCGTATTGAAAAAACACAAAATCCATGATTTTGTTTGCTTCTTTTAGCATTGTTAAAGAAATCAAATTTTCCTCTTTAAAGTTTTTTTTTTGTTCGGCACGTCGCAATATCCGGTTGAATTGAAATGAAAAATTGAATTGAAATTGAAAAATCTCGTCGTTATAAGCGGTTTGTCGCTAAAAGCGGAGTCGTTATAAGCGGAGGCCGTTTCATATAAGTTTGTATGGGGACCAACCAAACCATCGAGTTTTCGTCGCAATAACCGGACGGACGCTATAAGCGGCGTCGTTATAACCGGATTCTACTGTAGTTATATGGTATACAAATATTTGCCAGTTTCCCTTTTAATTGATCAACACATGTAAGCAGCGCAAAACACGCATTCGCGCATTCAACCCGTCAGACCCTCTGCAGACGGTCAAAAGTTTTTTCACCTGGCGAGTTCTATATAAGTCGTTGGTCGTACAGGTCTGGCGTTCTGGTTAAGGCATTCGCCTCATAACCCACAGGTTCACGGTTCGAACCCGACCAACGACTTACTCACATATACAGACATATTTGACAGTTTTCGTTTCTAAGGTCACTGATGGGAATGTTCTTTGGCGGCATTCGAAATAGTACTATCTGACCACTGCCATAATTTTTCCATTAAAAATCTCCCATTGCTCGACGTCGAGCCCGAATTTCCCACATTCAGTTATCAAATTATACGTCGCTTTACAATTGTAAAATTTAAAATATATATATTATTTTTCAATTATGTTTAAAATATAGGTTTAGGCTGGTCGCGACTGTTCGGCTTCGTCCATTATGTATTTAGTTCTGGTACAATCTTTTATTTCAAAGCTACCAAAGAGCATGGTGGAAGTAAATGGCGCGTGGCACATCATAGTGATTTTAGATTAAAATTGATAACAATATTCAAATGATTCAGATACTTACTTCAAATACAATTGGATCGTATATATTAGATTTGTATGTGTGCCTATTTTGCGCCAGCCATTGCATTGCTTTGATCAAATTGGGGTTTTGATTGCGTAATTCCTAAAATTAATGTCAAACAATTCAAGTATGTGAAAAATATAACGTTATTTGCTTACCTCCATTTTTTGTATCTTTACATTCTGCAATCTCTCAATTTTATGATTAAGAGCTGAAATTTCGGGAATTTTCTCATCGTTCAGTGTGGATTCAAGTTGTCTTCGTTTATTGTACAGTTTAATTGTGTTGGCCCGAACAGTTTCTATATTTATTTTTTTGTCTTCTAATTCTTTTAAAACATCCGGCTTTTTTTTATTAAACTGCTCCAGATCTTGTTGCTTAGCTTTCACTAACTGCATAATTTGATCAATTTCGTTCATACTTTTGGTCGATTCCCGTATATTTTGCTATCAAATAAGAATTAACTTTATTACTAATTTAATTATTGATTATTATTGATAAATTAATTATTATATTATTAAATTATAAAAATACAAAATTATAATGAACTATTAACCTCTAGGTCACATTTTGCATTGTGAATTTTTAGCTTTAGGGACTCCAAATGTGAAAGTAGCTCTTCCTTGCAAGCAATATCCCGGTTTACTAATTGAATCTAAACAAAATACAACAAAATTTAAATAAACTCAGGTAATACTATTGTTATACAATAAACATACATGATAAGATATCTTGTCTTTGAGTTCAGAATTCGTTTTCGTTATATGTTCCAGCGTTTTCCTTTGAAGCTCATACACTTTTTTTAATGCTTCAGAAGTGGATTTAGCTTTATCTATATGGCTTTCACACTCATTCAGTTTAGTGTTGGCCATCGATATTTCAGTCCACATTTGTTTAATTCTATAAACATTTGTCGTTTGAATTAACTGCTGTCGATCTTTGTATTGGTCAACTGTAACCTTTAATCTATTACAACAATAAATTAAAATATATAATTTGAAATATTGAAAATTAAAACCTACTGATCCAAACGTTTTCGCTCTATTTTTAAAGTTTCCTTTTCCTTGCCTCGATCGTCTTGCGCTCTTCCAAATTTTAGTCGTAACTCTTTTAAAACGTTGAATGTATTGATTAACTCATTGTCGCAAACAGAAGACATAGTGTTCACTAAGAGCTCTTGCGGGTTCATTTTTGAGAAGTCCTGAAAGCGAATTAGAAGAAGAATTAATTTTAATGCATAAAATATAAAAAACTTGTTTCATTAATAACATTGGCCGATAAATTTTTCGAAGGTCGAGACCTTCAAAATTGTATTTCCGATTCTGAAGCGTTTTGGGGCGCTGATTTCAAAAATCGACACCAAAAAATGATTTAACTATATCTTTTTCATATATTGGGGCGACATATATTTGTTCGATGGTAGATGCATATAAAACTACTATAAAATCGGAACAGTCAAACCGATCACCGTTATTTTGGGTTTAAATGAAAGATTAAAGTTACTTCCACATATTCTAAATACATTATAAGAATACTGTACGCATAGTTTCCTCCGTACAGGGAAAAATACTGCACTTGCAATCACATTTCTTAAACATTTTGTAACTTCAGTTAATTTTCTGGCAACCTCTATTAAAAAACATATTTTTTCAATTTGACGTCATTTGATAGATAGCTCGGTAATATTGGTGGTTTAGTTTTTAAGTTATAAGCGAAAGATAATTGAATAAATTTAGAATATATTTATAAATTGCAGAACGATCAAGATAAGTCGATATAGCCATGTCCGTCGGTCTGTCTGTCCATATTTGGTATGTAGGTTCTCCTCTGCAGTATTAGATCCAGTGATTATAAAACTGCGTGCAATTTCATTTCGTTTCATTTTGCTTCGACAGCGACTTCGTCAGGCGAAGCAGTGACACAAATGAAACTGTGATCAAAATGAAAACCAAGGGATAGCCGCTGTGTTCAATTTGTCGTCGGCAGTCGCAGATGCTTGATTTTGCTGCTGTGGCTTTTGGTTGGCAGCAGATATCTACGTTGTCGCTTGGCCGAGTCGCAGGCAAAAATAATGAACAAAATTTAATAATTGAAATTTAATGGTATTTTAGTTTTAACAGTAATAGTTTTAATTTTTACATCTTAATAATAAAAAAAATCTCGCGGGCTATCGCCCGCAAGACATGACAGTCGGGCTGAGATCGGAGCGTAAAAAAAAAATAATTATATATATATATATCTTTAATTAATCATAATTCTTTTAATAATGGACCGATTTAATTGAAATTTGCAGAGTTGGTAGATATTAATCATCTCCACAGTTCGTAGAAGAAAGAATTTATTTAGATTGATTTATATGTCATAAATTGGTCAATGTATTATATTTATGGCCATTGCTCGCGGTAGAGGCGTGGCATCCAAAATTTGAAATAAACTTGTTCTGCGTATGGTACACACCTTTCAAAATTGACCAAAACGGCTGCTCTAGCTATTATAGTTGCTGAGATCAGAGCGTTTAAATTAATCAATGTATTATATTTATGGCCATTGTTCGCGGTTGAGGCGTGGTATCCAAAATTTGGAATAAACTTGTTCTGCGTATGGTATACACCTTTCTAAAATGACCAAAACGGCTGCTCTAGCTCTTATAGTTGCTGAGATCGACGCGTTCATACAGACGGACAGACGGACAGACAGACAGACAGGGCTAAATCAACTCGGCTCGTCCTCCTGATCAAGAATATATATACTTTGTGGGGTCTACCACGCCTCCTTCTGCCTGTTACATACATTCTGACAAAGTTAATAACCCTGTATTTCCCATTTTTCAATGGGTACAGGGTAAAAAAATAGCCTTCATTTTTAAATTAGTCGTTCACACCAATACCTAGACCCTAGCATTTTTTGTTTAAAGCTATCGATTCTTTGGAAATTTTTGAAAATAAACACTATTAGTGTTATTAAGTCAACGAATAATTTGAAAATAATGAATGTTATTTATTAGTATGAAGTAAAAAAAAAAATGAAGACTATTTTTTTAAGTACTAAGATGTGAAATTGAAAAATATTACTAGCAAAAATAAAAATTTAATTTAATTTAAATTATTAAATTTTTTATTATTTTTACTATTTTTGTAAAGTGTATACCATGTTTACCCACTTTACCGGTACAGGCAAACAATTCTTAGAAATTCCACGCAACAGGAAAAAATTGTCTGCCACGCGTACTAGCGCCGACAGTTAAACTTGCTGCCAACCATAAGCCACAGCGGCAAAATCAAGCGTCTGCGACTGCCGACGACTACGACTACCGACGACAGCGGATGCCGACAGGGCTGCCAATTTAGCCACTTTGTGGCTAGATCTAGCCACTTTTTGATCGGGTTAGCCACTTTTTTTTCGAAAATGCTATCACCACAAATCTAGCCACTTTTTGGTTTCATACTTGAAAAAAACATTTAGCCATTTTTAGCCACTTTTTTCGTCAATTTTAGCCACTTCTGGCCCAAAAAATCTGGCAGCACTGGATGCCGACGACGCACAGTGGCAATAAAGCTACATCTATCGTGCCAAAGTTGATTTCTCGCCAAACAAATTGCTTAATAAAAGTATTGTTATCCGATAGAACAATGTTAAAAACCATGCCATTTTCATACTTTCACGTCGATTTTCAAAAAAAGTATAGGACAAATTATTTACGTTATAATTTATATTTGTAGATGCATTTGTTTTTAATGTTAAAATGAAAAAACAAAATTTGGGTTTTTAGTTTTTGGGCGGAAATTTTTTACGAACTGCCTACTTTTATAATAAATTTTTAACTTTGAATGGACAAAAAAAAATCTGTGGATATTCCTTTATATTGTCTAAAAAAATTGGACCCAGATCGGACTGGGAACTAATAAAAAAAATGGGAAAACACTTTCAACCCAGCGCAAAAAAATGCGTAAAAAGAAGACAATCACCAACAGGCTATTTCTATGTATTATAAATATTCGACTGCAGGTATGCAAATTTGAATGATTTGCATTATGACTGACTTTTATCATTCATAGATTCCTATTTTAGTTAAGTTTAGTAATACAGTATAATTTGCTTAGCTGCATCGTCAAGATAGCTGCCTGATATTTTCATTTTTCTGCATCATGGTCACTTTAGTATGAAAATAATTACGTTTGGTGCACCCAACTTAGCAGCCTTTTGCACTTAAGCGCCTCATATCGGCAGAATTTTTATGGTTTTCTATGAAAATCGTGTAAGTTAGCTGCGCCATCTATTGAGAACGAAGCTAATTTTCTTAAATAATTTGTATGTAGTATGGCAACTCGTTTAATTTGAATTTCTGCGCATGTCCGTTTTTTCCTTATTGTTTTGATCGTGACTTTCGCTCTATACACACATTTTCAATTGTACAAATTTAACAAGATGTTAAAATCAAAGCGCGTAACTGGTTTAACAATCAAAGAAAAGCTGCAAATTATAGCAGCTGTTAAAGATAAAGTCGACACAAAGTGACTAAGTGCTAAATACAAATGCGATAGGTCTACAATAAATCGCATCATTAAACAACAAGCCGAAACTTTTTTTTTGTTCAAAAATTAAAATTAAGATAGCTGCATTTTTAAGATAGCTGCCTCGAAGTTGCGTGCAAACTACTCGAGGCAGCTAAGCAAATTATACTGTATAATAAAATTGTGTAAAGTTAAAGCCACATTTATGAGAGTGCAAAAATACACTAGGGGGCATAATTATTGTAACAAAATTCAATCGCGTTTATTTCAGAATCAATGCGAAAACAGTTTGTTTTTTTGAATTTTTATAGAATGATATATTGTAATTGTATATAAAAATCACTATTTAAAAAATTTTAAAACATTTGTTTTTTTTATTTTTTTTAGTATAGCATTTTTAATCCGGCACAAGTATTTTAACATTAACATTAATTGCAAATTTCAATGGGAAATTTTATTTTCTTTAATCAGTTTATGCCTAAAATTAATGAATTTTATATTCTTCATACTATTTAAGCTGTTTTGCAATAGAGTTGGAACTCCATCGCCCCAGAATTTGACCGAATTCTTTGAAATCCTGTTCCATGAAGATTTTATTAAATATTTCGTCCAATTCTTTGTCCTTGTCGAATCCAAGGATTGGATTAGCTTTATAAGTGCATTTCTATATTGAAAACATAAAATTCTGGAATTTTAGGTTGATAAATTTCGTTTTCGAACAACAATTCTACCAAAAAATGCATGAAAACTTTTGTACTGGCTTGGAGGAATCGTCCTGGAGCCTTATCCTGCTGAAAACCGAATCCTGCTCCCATCAATATTTTAGCACAAGGATGTACTCAATCGTTTAGGGAGCCAAAATATTGAATTCATTGAAAATCCGTTAGTTACGAAGATTGCCACTGTAGTGACTGATGCAGCTACCCAGGCTATGCCAGGCTTAGCTTAACTTGGACCAATTTTTAAAATAAAATTTTAAATAATAAAAAAATGTTTAGAAAATAAATTTTAACGCAAATGGCCTTTAAATAAATAAAAAAATAAAATCTATTAAATATTAAAAAAAAATGTTTTATTTAATGTCTGTTTTCAACCACAACAAATCTAGCTTTTTTTTAGCGGGGAAAATTTTGAAATTGACTACAAAATCCAACTTTGGCAACCTGTAGCGCAGCTTCTAGAAGTCGCAGCGCAATTTCCCGCAGCTGAACTTTTGGAAATATGTAAAGAAATATTTGCAGAATATGATGTCATTCACAGTTTTTCACCCTAATTGCCCCAAAATTTTAAAACTCTATATAAAGTTCAAAAATATGCTCAAAAACAGGTACTTAGCAAAATATTTCCGAAAAAATACCCAAATCGACAATTCGAAATTTTTTTGTTTTATAATACTCAAAATAAGTGTAATTACAAATAAAAATTCACACATAATCGATTTCTCTCATACTTTTTTGTTTATCGCCACTAAAGTTGGACAAATTGCACGTAAAACGGGACGTTTTTCAAACATGAAAAATTTGTTGAACTTCGAGAGGCTGTAACTACCAAACCAGTTATCCAAATTCACTAAAATTTCGGTTTCCCCAGTTTTAAATATTCCACTATCAGATGGCAGATGGCACTGTGCGACGCACAGTGGCTCAATAGCTAGATTTGGCAGGGCAAAAATGATTTCCCGCTAAACGAGTTGCTGGATAAAATTAATGCCATCTGATAGATATATATTTAAAACTGGGGAAACCGAAATTTTAGTGAATTTGGATAACTGGTTTGGTAGTTACAGCCTCTCAAAGTTGAGAAATTTTATTCGTTTTGCACAACTGCCCCTATTTACGTGCAACTTGTCCAACTTTAATGGCGATAAACAGAAAAATCATAAGACAAATCATTCATGTGTAAATTTATATTTGCAACAACATTAATTTTTAATGTTATACAACAAAAACTATTTCGATTTATTCATTTGGGATTTTTTTAGGAATTTTTTTTGCAAAGTACCTGTTGTTGAGCATATTTTTCAACTTTACATAGAGCTCCAAAATTTTGGTCGCGTTTGGTAGTAATTCGGCAAGTGACATCATATTCTACAAATATTCCTTTACATATTTCCAAAAGTTCAGCTGCGGGAAATTGCGGGAAACTGAGTTATAGTAGAAAAACCCAAGCAACCTAGTGCAAAATGCATGTGATTCAGGGTATAAGAAGAAGAAAATGTACCGCATGCAGTGTCTCTGTTACATGCATATTCGTCTGTTTTTATGTGAAATTTATTGTTTTGCGTTAAAGATGACACAATATACCAACATATTATTATTTTATGTAAGTTAAATATAGTGCATTATGCATAATGATATTTATCTACTCGTTTTATATCTCAAAAATACAAATTTTATGTAGATTTTGTGGGTTTTCGCTTAAATACCATACTCTTCGAATACGCTGCCTCTATTAGCAAATTAGTGCAAAATTGATGATATACAACAAAATATATAAAAATATTACGTACATTGTTGAACAATCTTTGACTTAAAACATCTTTTCAATATGTTAATAAACATGAATAAATAATTAAAAAAAAATAAATTAATTATTTTATTGAAAAACAAGGTGCAGAAAAATCTAGCTTTTTTCCGCTAAATTTGATGTAAAATTGACAACAAAACTCAACTTTGACCGCGTATAGCGCAGCTTCTATAAGTCGCAGCGTAATAAAATATAGTTTCTATGAAAATTTAAATATTTTTCTATAAAACGCGGTTTGTTTTATGAAGATATCTGTACCCGTTTAGGAGCTACGATTTTTGCAATGCCAAATTCGTTGATTGAGCCACTGTGCGACGTAGCAACCGGTGTTGCCAGGTACTGTGCGCTTACATAGGCGTAAAAATAGACTAAAATAGGCTAAAAATAAAAAAAAAAAACAAACTATATATTAAAATTCATGGAAATTCACCAAATCATACGAATTTTAATTCCTTTATTCAATTAAATGTGCTAACAAAAATGTTCTTTCATATTGAGACAGATGTTCTGGTTATATTAGTGCCAAGTTTTTGACAAATTTTCTGCATTATCCTTTTATATCCTGTACCCATTGAAAAATGGGAAATACAGGTATATTAATTTTGTCAGGATGTATGTAACAGGCAGAAGGAGGCGTGGTAGACACCACAAAGTATATATCGAGCCCTTCCCGCGAAAAAAAAGTAACCAGCATTTTTTCGATTTTCGGTTTTTGATGCAATTATGTTCATAATCACCCAACTCATCTACACAAAAAATTTCATAATTTTATCTTGCGTATTTACTGAGATATCAGGCTGTCAATTAAGACGTAACCATCACACGAGCTGCGCTGTGCCCGCGAAAAAAACGTAAGTGACATACGAAACAGCGCAACTAAGAAAGAATTCAAAGGAATACGAAAACGCGCTGCCAGAGGAGAGCAAAGTGAAGCCTACAATAATGTTTCTTTGTTAACTCCTGCATTTATTAACCGATTTCAATTATAAAATTAAAAAAAAATTGGGGCAAAATGTGGGATAAAATTAAACTTAAGTTAATTTGTCAGAAAATTAATTTCAAAATAGACATTAATTGGGCTAATATTACAATAAATTATTTATTTTGGTTTAAGTTAACATTTAACATTAATTAATATAAACTTAAATTTGTGAAAATAATTTTGACGCGCATAAAGTGTGAGAAAATACTTTTGACAACTTATAACCATCAGTTCACATGCTTCTCTTTTTTGCGTAAGAACAAATATTTTTGTCATTCTTTTTGCATTTGCTTCTGCATAGATCGAACTATCCAAAAACAAAAACTTTTTTGCATTTCATCACACACAACGACAACACGAGGCTCCGAAAGTGAGGCATACACGAAAATTTCATTTGAGA
The DNA here is from genome assembly GCA_035045125.1 of Hypselothyrea guttata. NCBI lineage: Eukaryota > Metazoa > Arthropoda > Insecta > Diptera > Drosophilidae > Hypselothyrea > Hypselothyrea guttata. The sequence continues at coordinate 37,389 of JAWNNJ010002269.1, forward strand.
AAATAATTATGACTACCACTGTATGTGGACGGTTTATGTGTCTCCCTGTCATATCAGCTGTTTTAACACAGACTTAGCAGCACAAACTCAACGACACTGTAGAAGCAGCACAACGCTGCTCACTGAACTATAGAATCTCTTTCACTTGCACGTGAGAGCGTTAGCAGCAACAACGTATAATTTGCACGCGTTTCATTAATAACTAATAAGAAAATTTGAATGTAAAATAAACGCAATTATTGAATTGGCACACACTTTGTTCTCATTAAGTAACCCCATACAATGATGCACTATACCTAGGGCATCACAACTGCACATGGTGGCCCATGAGGGGAAGCTAAGATCAAAGTGTTCGCAATAATTGTGCAAAAAATCAAATTTTTCGCTTTTGTCTACCACGCATTTTCGCTCTCATCACGACAGAGCTGAAACGTAAATACCAAAAAAAAAGTTTCTAACAACATAGTATCTCAAAATAATAATAAATTCCTTTATTTTTCAAAAAAAGCCTTTTTTTCTTGTTTTCAACATTAATTATAATGTAAATTAAATTGTTTTATTAAACGTAAGTTATTTTCACAATGTTTTTATCAAAACGTATTTAAATATAATATATAAATTTTTTATTTTCAAATTCAATACTTAATTCTTGTATTCAACTTTTTTATATAATTTATTTTATTTTTTTAATTATTAGTTTTAGTCTTTATTTTCGTCAGTTTCGGTTTGACTGTTTTTAAATTTTGAAGGCTTAATTAATGGTTTAGGAATACTGTTTTTTTGCCATTGGTAGATGTATTCAATACGCAGATCAGGTTTATCTAAAATTTTGGATGCCACGCCCCCTTTACGCCAAAAAATTGATAAAGTACTCATAACTTCGTATTTTTATACAGAAAATGTTTTATAAAAAGTGTAATATTGAACATAGAACGTTGTTATGCAGAAAAAATACTCTTTTCTATTATATATAACTATCCTGAAAAGCGCATTGAAATCGGTTAATAAACGCAGGAGTTAATAAAGAAACATTATTGCAGGCTTCACTTTGCTCGCCTCTGGCAGCGCGTTTTCGTTTTCCTTTGAATTCGTTCTTAGTTGCGCTGTTTCGTATGTCACTTACGTCTTTTTCGCGGGCACAGCGCAGCTCGTGTGTTGGTTACGTCTTAATTGACAGGCTGATATCTCAGTAAATACGCAAGATAAAATTATGAAATTTTTTGTGTAGATGAGTTGGGTGATTATGAACATAATTGCATCAAAAACCGAAAATCGAAAAAAATGTTGGTTACGTCTTTTTCGCGGGAAGGGCTCGATATGGTCAGCACGTCGCATCATGTGTGCTACAGCATCATGCAGTATTCAAGGAAGAAAGCCTCACCACCAAACAACGAATCGTATTTGACACTTCAGCCAAGACTTCCAATGGCAAATCTCTGAACGACGTATTATGTGTTGGACCCACGCTGCAAAATGATCTACCAGCAGTGCTTCTAAACTGGAGACAGTATCACTTTGTATTCACCGCTGACATTCAACGAATGTATCGCTGTATTAACGTCCATCCCGTGCCAGAACAGGCTCAGTATGGTGGTACAGTGTCTACTTAGCCCCTAGCCTAAGCCAGTCAGAGTTCGCTTCTGTACTAGACGAGCTAACAGCTGATGCACGTGGACGCTCATCGTTGACCATCGCAGGCGACATCAACGCTTGGGCCGAACTCTGGGGTAGCATCTCAACGAATGCAAGGGGCCGCATTCTGTTGGACTCCCTGGCTGCTCTAGACCTAGCCCTATTAAACACTGGTTCGGAACACACGTTTAGTAGAGCAGGAGTGGGTTCGGTAGTAGATCTCACGTTTGTCAGCCCTTCCCTCTCTAATTCTGCGAGTTAGCGCATCAGCAACGACTACAATGGAAGCGACCACGTGACAATCCTCTTCTCCATTGGCGACCGTCCGGCAGCGTGCGCACCAAACGCGAAGAGGGATAGACGGTTCCGTGCTGACACCCTAAACACGGAGTCTTTCTCCATGGCATTGGCCAATCTGGCGGCCGACGGACATCCCGAAGCAATGGCAGACCAGGTCATGACGCAAGTGGAAGCCGCGTGCGTAGCAAGCATGACACGGCGGAAAGCCTACAGGCGACACCACGCCTCCAAGTACTGGTGGACGGACGAAATTGCTGAGGCGCGCCAAGCATGCAACAGGTCAAGGCGGCTCTACCAAAGGGCGCGAGGGACCGAGCAATTCCTGGATTGCCAGATAGCATTCCGCACGTGTCGCAGAGTCTTCAAAACTGCTATAAAACGCAGCAAGCAGAAATGCTTCCTAGAGCTCTGCGATGCTGCGGACATGGACCCATGGGGGAAAGCATACAAGCTAGTGATGAAGAAGCTGGCCACCCCGCAGCTCGCCCTTCCCGAACCAGCAGTCATCAGCCCGATCGTCGAGCAGTTATTCCCACGTTCAGCGACCGCACTCACCTATAGCACGAACGAGAGAGCGCGACCAGTAGGCCTCGTGGAGCTGACAACCGCAGAGGAACTCTCGTCAATCGCCAGGAGCTTGCAGGCGAACAAAGCCCCAGGTCCAGACGGGATTCCAAACCGAGCCCTAAAACTGGCAATGTCCTTGAGCCCTGACATCTTTGTTTCACTGTTAAACAAGTGTCTGGCTGAAGGAGTATTCCCCAGTAGATGGAAGCGACAAAAGCTGGTCCTGCTTCCCAAGCCTGGGAAACCTCCTGGAGCGGCCTCGTCATACAGGCCCATCTGCCTAATAGACACGGCTGGAAAGGTGTTGGAGAAGCTAATTGCAACCAGACTTGAGAAGGCCATTGCTGAAGCTGGCGATCTCTCACCTTCCCAATACGGCTTCAGAAGATCGAGGTCAACCATCGACGCCATACAAAAGGTGGTGGATATAGCCTCTGCAGCAATTGAGGGCACCAGATGGAGAGGAGGAGCAAAGAAATATTGCTTGATGGTCACTCTAGACATCAAAAATGCATTCAATTCGGCGGACTGGAGCAGGACAGTCAGCGCTCTGTCTTCCTTCAATGTGCCACCGTATCTCATCAAACTAATAATGAGCTACTTCCACAGTAGGGTGCTCTACTACGAAACCACCCAAGGAACACTGGAGCACACAGTGAGCAAAGGCGTGCCACAAGGCTCAGTCCTGGGTCCCCTACTGTGGAACGCTATGTACGACGGCTTACTACGTCTCCTGCTTCCGGACAATGTCCATATGGTGGGATTTGCAGACGACGTGGCCATATTGATAGTAGCCAAAGAGCTGCAGAGCGTGGAGGCCACATGCGACCAAGCAATTGCGACCATCGAGCAGTGGCTCACATCAGCGGGCAGAACTGGCACCGCTAAAGACCGAAGCCGTCCTGATTAGCAGCAGGAAGAAGGTTGAGCTGGCCCACATCAGAGTACACGGCACCATGGTTGTCTCCAAGAGGGCAATTAAGTATCTAGGAGTCATGATGGACTGCAGATTATGCTTCAGGGAGCACCTTGAATATGCGACCAACAAAGCGGCAACTACCTGCAGGGCTTTATCTCGTATTATGCCAAATACAAGAGGGCCCAGGCAACAGCGTAGAATCCTTTTGACCAGCGTCACTCGGTCCGTTATGCTTTATGCGGCACCGATATGGATTAAAGCCTTCGAAAAGGCTTCATACTGCCGAGGCTTAGCTGCAACTCACCGGCTTGGTGCCCTGCGCATCATCAGCGCATTCAGAACAGTGTCGGACGATGCCGCTCTAGTCATCGCTGGGATTCCGCCGATCGACCAACTGGCCCAAGAGCGAGCTACAGTCTTCAGGCAGTCACGCTTGAACACCCTGCCGGACATGACAGCCATCAAAAAGTCTGCCAAGGAGCAATCACTGCGGAACTGGCAAAGTCGCTGGGACTGCTCGTCAAAAGGCCGATGGACCCACCGCCTAATACCAAGCCTGAGGCCTTGGGTTGAGCGCAAACACGGAAGCGTCAACTTTTACCTGGCACAGTTGCTGAGCGGACATGGCTGCTACAGGAGCTACCTTCACCGCTTTGGGCACGAGACTTCCCCGGAATGCTTGGCCTGCGGTGGTGGACTGGTGGAAGACGCTGACCACGCCTTCTTTCACTGCGGAAAACCAGGTCACAATTGGAGGCGGCGCTGGGTGAACCCGTTACAGCAGACAAAGTGGTGGAGCTCATGCTGGCTAATGAGCGCAATTGGGATCTCATAAATAGTTATGTGACCTCAGTGCTCCTAGACCTGCGCAAAGCGGAGCGCCTGAGGAACGGTAGTGTGTAGAACGGTTCGTAGACAGTGCAACCGCTGCAGTGAAGCATTGCTTAACGGTCGTTCCACTGCAGCACTGCACTGTTGACCCACCGTCCTTACTGTTTCCACCGTTTTATTGTTCTATGTTTTATCTGTTAAATGTTTAAATTAAATTGTTGTTTAATAAATGGAATCTAAAATAAAAAAAAAAACACGAACAGAGCACCCGATGGCTGAAAACGTGCTCAAACATGAGATCTACGTCGACGACATTCTTTCTGGAGGCCATTCACTGGAAGAGACAGAACAGAAGAGTTTACAAACCAAGCAAGCTCTAAAATCCGCCGGTATGGAATTACGCAAATGGGCGAGCAACAACCTGACGTTGATGGCAGCAATCCCACTGGATCATCAATGCAAACAAACTTCGCTACACTGGGACAGTTCAGATACAATTAAAACTCTCGGCATGTACTGGCTGCCGAAACAAGATTGCTTTACGTACAAACTACAACACAATAGTTCCCCAGGTTCAACTAAAAGAGAAATCTTATCTAGCATCGCACGATTATTTGATCCACTTGGACTGATAGCCCCCATTATAATTTCAGCCAAAATCATATTGAAGGAAGTCACAATGGCGAAACATTACAACGAAGACGGCTCTACCACACCATTGGGCTGGGACGAAGCAGTTCCCACCACTACAGCGGTCAAATGGCTTCAATTCTGCGAGCACCTTAAAGAGATCGACACGATCAGGATTCCACGCAGCATCAAGTTTGCCCCACAACATAGCGGAAACATTGAACTGCACACTTTCTGCGATGGATCCAGCAGCGCATACGCAGCAGCCGTATATGCGCGCATACCCCAGTCTGGTACAACATTTACCACATATACCACACTCATCGTCGCGAAATTAAAAATTTCGCCTACCAAGCCCCTAACGATACCGCGCACCGAGCTGTGCGGCGCGGTATTAGCAACCAAGCTCACCAAATGGGTGATCGAAACCAATCGGTGGAGCAACGCACACATATCTGCATTCTACTGGACTGATGCTTCAATTGTACTACACTGGATCAAGGGAGACATTAATAGATGGAAAACCTTTGTAGCTAACCGAGTAGCTTATGTCCTGGATCACTCCGCTCCGGACCAGTGGCATCACATAAGTACAATTGAAAATCCGGCAGATTGCGCAACAAGAGGACTTCCGCCAAGGGAAGTTCCTGATCTCTGGTGGCACGGCCCGTCATGGCTACGCCACCCACAAGAAATTTGGCCACAGACGCAAGTCCCACATTTAACGCTGGAGAATACAGAACTGGAGGCCAAACCCATAAAACTTCACACATTCACAGCCTTGGCCAACAAAGATGAATCGTATATCGATCGGTTCTCTTCCTATACTAAACTGCTACGAGTAACGGCGTATATTTTGCGCTTTTCCAATAACACTCATACTCCAGCACAAAGAGTTAACGGACAACTTTCCCCAGACGAATTAGACAAATCCAAGGACTGTATAGTGCGCATAGTTCAAGCTGAAGTTTTTCATGCAGAGATTAAGGCTCTACTAAACAATCGACCTTTGACATCACGTAGCAGCCTCACCAATCTCACACCGGTCGTCTAAAACACGCAAATCTTGATTTCAACCGACAGCATCCAATTATCTTACCGCATCATCATATCGAGCCCTTCCCGCGAAAATGGCGTAACCAACAAAATCAAATTTTACAGGAGAAGGTTTTTTTTAGTTTATTTCAATATTGCTGGATGGATTTCATTGAAACTTGGAATACTGTCTATTTAAGCTGTTATGTATATAATATATTCGTTTTAAAGTTTTATTTCAAGCCATTCTATGATTTTTGTCACTTACGTCCTTTTCGCGGGCACTCGCGGAGCCTGTTTAGCGCGAGCAGTTCCCGCGAAAAAGACGTAACCAACAAAATCTAATATTACAAGTGAAGGTTTTATGATTGTAAATTCGATTTGTTTATGAAACGTAAATACCAAAAAAAAGTTTTTAACAATATAGTATCTCAAAATAATAATAAATTCCTTTATTTTTCAAAATAAAGCCTTTTTTTCTTGTTTTCAACTTTAATTATAATGTAAATTAAATTGTTTTATTAAACGTAAGTTATTTTCACAATGTTTTTATCAAAACGTATTTAAATATAATATATAAATTTTTTATTTTCAAATTCAATACTTAATTCTTGTATTCAACTTTTTTATATAATTTATTTTATTTTTTTAATTATTAGTTTTAGTCTTTATTTTCGTCAGTTTCGGTTTGACTGTTTTTAAATTTTGAAGGCTTAATTAATGGTTTAGGAATACTGTTTTTTTGCCATTGGTAGATGTATTCAATACGCAGATCAGGTTTATCTAAAATTTTGGATGCCACGCCCCCTTTACGCCAAAAAATTGATAAAGTACTCATAACTTCGTATTTTTATACAGAAAATGTTTTATAAAAAGTGTAATATTGAACATAGAACGTTGTTATGCAGAAAAAATACTCTTTTCTATTATATATAACTATCCTGAAAAGCGCATTGAAATCGGTTAATAAACGCAGGAGTTAATAAAGAAACATTATTGCAGGCTTCACTTTGCTCGCCTCTGGCAGCGCGTTTTCGATTTCCTTTGAATTCGTTCTTAGTTGCGCTGTTTCGTATGTCACTTACGTCTTTTTCGCGGGCACAGCGCAGCTCGTGTGTTGGTTACGTCTTAATTGACAGCCTGATATCTCAGTAAATACGCAAGATAAAATTATGAAATTTTTTGTGTGGATGAGTTGGGTGATTATGAACATAATTGCATCAAAAACCGAAAATCGAAAAAAATGTTGGTTACGTCTTTTTCGCGGGAAGGGCTCGATATCTTTACAGACCTCGTCATACGACATTCACATCAGTTAACTCTACACGGCGGCGCACAACTGACACTGGCTCACACACGGTACAACTTTTGGATTCCCAATGGCAGACAAGCGGTTAGGCGAATCATTAGGAAGTGTATCCCTTGCTTCAAGGTCGCTCCCACCGTGTCAAATCAAGTAATGGGTGATCTACCATTGCATAGGGTCAACCCACCTACACGTCCATTTATCTCAACCGGAGTTGATTACACGGGAGCAATTAAATTGCAAGCTGCGCGCGTGAGAGGTTCCATAACATACAAAGGATACATCGCCATCTTCATATGCATTGCAACCAAAGCAATACATTTGGAAGCAGTCACTATCAACAGAGCATTTCTTACAAGCATTTACGCGTTTCACCGGGCGTAGAGTCCACGTTCAACACATGTACAGTGATAACGGCACTACTTTGTCGGAGCCAATTCGGCTCTGAACCATTCAACTGATTGCAAATCCGACCTGTTGGAAGTAGCGACAGCTCAACAAGGAGTAAAATGGCATTTCACTCCCCCATACTCACCCAATTTTGGCGGCATCTGGGAGGCGAACGTGAAATCCATTAAACATCATCTCAAAAGCAGACGTACGAGGAACTAGCTACAGTTCTAATACGGATCGAGGCATGTTTAAATTCCCGGCCACTCTGCCCTCTCACAGCTGATCCGGACGACTTGAACGTGTTAACCCCTGCTCATTTTCTCATAGGCGACACAATGCTGGCTTTGCCATCAGGGCAGCCTCAAAACAAACCATTACGAGAACAATTTCTCGTTCAACAGAATATGACGCGACAATTCTGGACCCAATGGAGCCGCGACTGGCTCTCGCACCTTCAAGCTCGCCCGAAATGGAGTCAAATCAAGGAGAACTTAACCATTGGCGACATGGCCATTGTCAAAGACGACAATCTGCCCCCAGCAAACTGGACTCTAGGCCGAATCATCGAGTTGCACCCTGGATCTGATTCACTAGTCAGAGTCGCAACATTAAAGACTAAACACGGCAATCAAAAACGGTCTACCTCAAAACTCTATCGGCTGCCTATTTGCGAATAGCTGAACCCAATCACAACGCTGCTCATTTACGAACGTTTGCACATTGCTTGCTATCTTCACTTTACTTTCAGCTTACGGTCCACCTGACGAACACTATCAATGGAATCTACTGGCTGGACTTTATCATGCTGGACAAAGCATTGGCGGGCGGCATGGACAGTTTATGGCTTGTGTCTCCCTGCCATATCAGCTGTTTTAACACAGACTTAGCAGCACAAACTCAACGACACTGTAGAAGCAGCACAACGCTGCTCACTGAACTATAGAATCTCTTTCACTTGCACGTGAGAGCGTTAGCAGCAACAACGTATAATTTGCACGCGTTTCATTAATAACTAATAAGAAAATTTGAATGTAAAATAAACGCAATTATTGAATTGGCACACACTTTGTTCTCATTAAGTAACCCCATACAATGATGCACTATACCTAGGGCATCACAACTGCACAGTATGTATGTGTGCTTTACGCACTTGTATTAATGCAAAGGCAAGCGAACGATTTGAGTGCTGCAAACAAACCTAAAATATTTAAATTCAAAAATATGTTTATTTCTTAGCTCGGAATAAAATTTGCATAATTTTGAATATAATATGTCTATAGTAGTTACCAAAAAAGAAATTAGGTACAACTAAGTACTACAAGCAACAGTGTTGCCAATTTTTTTTTTTTTTTTTTTAAAAAAAGCTAGTTTTTACGGGATGGAAAACAGTGTTTAAAAAACTGGAGCAAGTTCATTTCATGTGATTTTGCTTATGCTTCTGCTTATGAAGAAAAAAGAAGTCGGAGTTGAAGCATAAGCAGAAAACGATTGCCGACGACAAGCGAAGCAGCAGCAGCCGACTCCGTTTGAGAATTTTTTATGTTGCTTTGCTGCTGCTTGCGCTAAGCAACGCAAGTCGAAGCAGCAGTAACTGTTCGACTTCTGCAAGTCGCCAGCAGCAGCCGACTCCGTTTGAGAACTTTTTATGTTGCTTTGCTACTGCTTGCGCTAAGCAGCAGCAACTGTTCGACTTCTGCAATGTCGCAATCGCGACTGCTGTCGAGATTGACTTTGCTGCTTATGCTGTTGTTGCTTTTTGCTGCCTATGCTGTTTGCTGCTCCCCATGTATTCTAATAAATTAAACAGTGGGGGATTTAGCGTCGCTAGCGGCATTTAATTACAAATTTTAATAACTTTTTGTTAATAATATTTGATGAAAAGAAATTTTTATTTTATTACCAAAAATGTGTCAATAATTTTTATATCAATTGTAAATATTATTTTTAATTTGTTTATAAAATAATAATGTACAAAAATATGTATATAAAAAAATAAAATATAACAAAACATCTTTAAAAAATAAAAGCAACAACAGCATAAGCAGCAAAGTCAATCTCGACAGCAGTCGCGATTGCGACTTTGCAGAAGTCGAACAGTTGCTGCTGCTTAGCGCAAGCAGTAGCAAAGCAACATAAAAAGTTCTCAAACGGAGTCGGCTGCTGCTGCTTCGCTTGTCGTCGGCAATCGTTTTCTGCTTATGCTTCAACTCCGACTTCTTTTTTTTCAGAAGCAGAAGCATTAGCAAGTGTTCATTTTAAGAAGTCGCTCGCAGTCGAAGCAGTGAAAAGCAAAAATAGTGCGACTTCTGCTACTTCGACTCAAGTTTTTTAAACACTGATGGAAAGTAAAAAAGAGGTGAAAATTTTTATAAAAAAGCTGAATAAAAAGCTGAATAAGAAGCTGAACAAAAAAGTGTTTTAATGTGTTACATAACATTATATTAATGCATTATTTATAATATATTGAGATCATCTACTTCTAAAATGTTGTGCAATTATATTTTAAAACTTTTTGGGAATTCGTAGCTAAAAAAATATTTTTTAAGCCGAGCTATGTCTTAAGAATACATAAGAAAAAAAATTTGGACGGAGCAGATCTGTCGGACAGGCCCGACTGTAGAATACCCTGTACCCCATAGCTCTTATAGTTGCTGAGATCTACGCACATATCCAGACGGACGAACAAACAGTTTGTGGGGACTGCCACGCCTCCTTCTGACAAAGTTTCAAAATGCCTTGAAAAACAGTTTATTGCTTTTGTGTCTTTTATACCCTATATCAATTGAAAATTATGTTTCATTTGAGCGCATATCACTGAACTTTGCTGTATAGTAGACTTGCAAATGCTGCAATAAGCTCCACTCTCGTCCTAGTCATCAGTTTTTGTTATATTTCTGCAGCATTGCGAAATGAAGATGATAGTTGGCCATAAACAAGTAAAGGTATTGCAAAATATTGATTAAAACAGTGATAAAGGTGTTACTTTTTCATAATTTTCATGTAATTAATGGCAATATTAAAAAAAGCGGAAAAAAAGCCTAACCAATTTTTAAAAAATCCAGAATTCCCGCTTCCCGATATTCTTGAATTTCTCCGGCTGCTGGCCTTAAAAAAAAGCCAAATATGACGGGAAAAAGCGGAATTCGCAACCCTGACAAGCAAGGTACAAAAAACGCCAACAACAAGCAGCGCAGAAAATACAATTGCTTCGTACGACAAAGTCCCGACGGCAAAAGCAAGCGCACGAGCAAGCATTGTTAATTTCTAGCATGTAGTTGCAAACTTAACTTTCCTTATTATACCCTGTGTCCATTTGAAAAATGGGAAAAACAGGGTTAATAACTTTGTGCGAATGTATGTAACAGGCAGAAGGAGGCGTGGCAGACCCCACAAACTATATATATTCTGATAAGGGTAAAGAGTTAAGTCGATATAGCCAGGTTTGTCTGTGTGTCTGTGCGTTTGTATGAACGCGTCGATTTCGGAAACTACAAAAGCTGGAGCTGCCAATTTTGACATTTAGGTAGATAAATAACGAACGCAGATCAAGTTTATTTCAAATCTTAAATGCCACTTCCCTACCGCCCACGATGATTGAAATAAAATACATTCGCCTATTTAAGAGACAATAAGCTATTTACATAAATTCTGTTTTCAGTAGCTGGTAGGTCTATATCATACGCAGATGAGGCTTTTTTCAAATTTTGGATACCATGCCCCTTTTACGCCTTAATAAAAAAAACCAAATAACCACCGTAATATTTAACATAGAATGTTGTTATTTGGAATATATACTCTCATTATATTTCTGAAAAGCGCATTGAAATCGGTTGATAAACACAGGAGTTATTAGCGAAAGAATATTGCAGGCGGCAACTCGCCGCCTCTAGTAGCGCGGCCGTTAAAGGTGGCACACATAACAAAGTAAGAAGAAGAATAATTGCTGCTACGTTTTGTATAACAGTCAAAATATAGGGTACAGGGTATTTTACAGTCGGGCCGTCCCAGTGATCTGCCCCGTCCGAGTGATCTGCCCCGTCCAAGTATTTATTTATATATGTATACCCCAGACATTTAGCTTCAATTAAAATATCAAATATAATTTACCTGTACGCGGTCCTGCGGCAGAAACTGGCACATGTTGCCGACTTGTATATTATAGGACGTGATTATCTCCAGGAATCTGGACTTGGCCACATTCTTGAGGTTGACGAAGTAACGGGACTCGCCAGTTTTACATATAACGCGCTTGAAGGACTCCGTTGAGCCCCGATCTCTACCGTTTATTGTTACTATAATTACGGCCGATGCCTGGCCGCTCTTAATGTAGTCGCAAACGCTGGACGCTCTGTTTAACAGCTGCGGATCGCCCCCCAGTCCCAATATAATGGCCGAGACTATTGTGGACTTCCCGGTGCCGTTCGGTCCAGTCAGGACGTTTAGGTATTCCTTGGGATAGTAGGTTATTTCGTTGTACGAGCTGCAATGCAAATATAAATACAAATGAAATAATTTTACACATATTTTTATTTTTTCAAGCCTTGAAATTTTCCCAACAAATGCGCAGTACTTACACGAAATCCTTGCAGTAGACGGACTGAATGCGCCCTACCAAATGGGGCATTGCCGAGTTCTCATCCATGTTGTTCTCCTCTGTAACACTTGTTATTTAAATATGATTTATATTAAAATGCGCGGTTTCATCTGCTTGAGATCCAGAGCAGAAATCACTTCACATGAAATAAAAAGAACATGTGGGGCAAGATAGCAGCGTCTTTGGAGACTGTTTTGGTAAGGGCATTCCAATGACGGTTTTGGCTTATCGAATATAATCGATCTCTGTTCGTTCAGGTGCTATCTCTTTTGAAAACCAAGTGATGTGGTTAGTTCATCAAGTGTACATGCTTGTCGTTAGTACAATATTCTATATTAATAATATAATTATTCAAAAGGTTGCTTATCTTACTCCCATTCAATTTATTTCCGAGAACCAGGTAGTTTGCTTATAACTACACTCGATAACTACACTTCTGAAAATCTACATAATTTGTGGAGTATACAAAAAACAAGATCATCCAGATATGACTTTTTTCGATTCCGTTTCAAAACATTTGAAAAGTTTGACTCTTGTTTTGTTTGCAACTTATTTGTTATCGATATACATTGGATTGGCACAATGCTTCTTAACATAAGTCTGTTAAGTTAACATTTTTACAAAAACGAGACTGTTATTTAACAGATGAGCCATATCCGTTTTCGTGGTCATTACGCCCAGTGCTGCCACCTTAGCTACTTTGTGGCCAGATCTAGCCACTTTTAGAGCTGCTTAACCACTTTTCCATTGAAAGTACTATTAGCCACAAATTTAGTAATTTTTATCGTTTTACTTAGCAACTGTGTAAAGCCTAAAATAATAAATAAATAAGTTATTAACCTTGTTTTTTCCCATTTTTCAATAGGTACAGGGTATAAAAATAAAATCGCAATGTCTGGTTTTACAGTGAAGAATTTATGGAATGGATTGTGATTAAAATCAAATACATAAATCTAAAACGTAAATGTGTTTGGAACAACTTTTTTATTAATTTGGAAATTTAAAGTAAGTTATTATCGCTTAAGTAAATATTAATTTTTAACATATTGTTACGAAACAGTTTGTCTCCTGTGGGCAGCGCCGGCTAGCTCTTGGACTCGCTATGGGTGTGAGTCCGACCCTGCCCACTGGTTCGTACAACACTACAACAAACACTACGACACACATAACTACAAGAATCAACTACAAAAAATCTCGCGCGCTCTGGCGCGCTCGACCTGACAGTCGGGCAAGCCCGACTGTTTTATACCCTGTACCACAGCTCGCGCTGCGCGCTCGCCTGTTCAGTATATAATAAAATTCTTTGAATATAATTTAATCTATCTTGATTAAAACGATCTGACGTGGTGGCAACGCTACCGCCAAAACTCAATTTGGCACATGGTATGGCGATGAAGGTGGCGCTCGAACACTTGTCGCTTGGTCTCTGACGTCACGCGTCACAGACTTTTGTTCTTTTGCGCAATCTTATTTTGGCACCTTGCAATTGGTGTTGTTTACATGCCTACATGCACACCAGGGCTGCCAATTTAGCCTTTGTGGCTAGATGTAGCCACTTTCGATGGTGCCATCGATAGTGCGCTTCTTACATCCCTAAAAAATTTGTTCGCGCATTTTCTGTGTCGGCGTCAAATGCAAAAACGAGGAAAAATTTAAAAACAAGAAACAATTAGTTAAATTAATATGGATCGCTTTTTAAATCTGGGTATGTTTACTATATTATATACGTAAGTGTTTTGATCTATAATTTGTTAAATTTAAGGTAAACGTCGAGTGTCTTCATCAAGTGCCGACAAGCCGGACTGTGAGTGCTCCTCCAGCACAGACTCTGAAAAAGATTTGGAACCAAATCGACAGAGTAACAAAAAGAAGTCGAAAATTTCACATGTTTGGAAATATTTTAAAAGGTCTGACGACAAGAAATATGCCAAATGTCTCGATTGTGGCAAAGAATACAAGACAAGCGGCAATACATCTAACTTGGACGACCATTTAAAAAGGTTACATCCTGGCGTGGAAAGAAAGAGCCCAGAATCGAGCACACAAGATGTACGTGCTGAGAGGAACGTCACTACATCTACAAGCAGCAGTTGCAGATCGAGCATGAACTCTGTGGCGTCTTACTTTAAAAGAGCCGTCATGTATGATTCAAATTCTAAAAGAAAGACTGACATAGATAAACCTCTAACTGAAATGGTTGCCAAAGATGTGCAGCCCTACAATATTGTAGAAAACGAAGGGTTCGTGCAATACACTCATGTATTGGATCCTCGGTATAAATTACCCAGCAAGACGCACTTAAGAGATGTGCTGATGTATAATTATTTTACCGAAACTTCTGCCAAGTTATCAGCAATCCTTGTAAATGTTTCGAATATCGCAGTTACGTGTGATTTGTGGACATCAAGTGCCAATGCTAGTTTTTTGACTGTGACGGGTCATTTCGTATATAACTACGAATTAAAAACAGCATCCTTAGCAACAAAAAAACTTCTAAGCACAACTAATCATTGTTCACAAAACATTGCGGGACATTTTTATTGAATGGAACATTCTGGAAAAAACTGTATGTATTGTTACCGACAATGCCAGCTCCATGCTTAAAGCATGTGATCTATTGCATATTCGCAATCTGCCATGCTTTGCGCATACTATAAATCTCGTGGTGCAAGATGCTCTAAAAGTTGATGACCCAGTGCTTCAAGCTTTATTTACTAAGTGTAAATCAATCGTTCGATTTTTCAAGCAAAGCACTATATCAAATGAAAAGCTGAAATTAGCTCAAGAAGGCTCAGAATATACTTTGTTGCAAGAAACGCCCACTAGGTGGAATAGTTTTTATTTTATGATTGAGCGTATTATAAAAATGAACGATGCCATTGCCAAAGTTTTACTATCAACAACGAATGCACCGCAGCCATTTACTGCTGAGGAAATACTTATGCTGAAAGATATTGAAAAAGTATTGGCTTTCTTTCAGCAAGCAAGCGAGAAAATTTCTGGCGGAAAATACGTAACGATATCGCTGATTATTCCCATGACATATGGACTTTTTCGGAAAATCGAAAGTGTTGTACCTTTACTACAAACTCTTCAAGGAAAAACTTTAAACAAAATATTGATGGAATCAATCAAGCAACGTCTTTCCGTATATGAGCAGGGAACAGTCTGCAGGATGGCTACGCTTTTGGATCCACGGTTCAAAAAAAATGGATTTCAACATAGCTCAAACGCTGAACACGCAGCAACATGTTTTGAAAATGAGCTGGCCAATTTTCCAGTTAAAGAGACCGCAAGTAATCAACCCGTAGCACCGGATTCAAGTTTACAGGATACTTTGTTCGATTTTTTGGGTGAGCGTTCCATGAATAAATTTGTAAACTCAAGAGTCGATGCAATTTTAACTAAGAGGCAGTATCTGGAAAGGGCAATTGTCGGACAAGATATCGACCCTCTATTATGGATGAAGGTATGCCTTAATTAAAAGTGCCGAGTTATAAATTGCATATAATTAAGTATATTACTTTTTTCCAGGTGAATCAAACTGATTTCCCTGCCATTGGGAGCCTTTTCGCCAAATATCTTTGCATTCCGGCTACGTCCGTGGAGTCTGAAAGAACATTCAGCAAGGCGGGCCAAATAATATCGGAGAGGCGAACCCGGCTCAAAGAAAAAAATGTTAACATTCTTTTGTTTTTAAATCGCAACTCTTGGCTGAAATAAAGCATATTTTATTGTATTCGTTTCATTCTTTTTTTTTTAAATCGTAACTTAGTTAAAATAAAGCATAATATTTTTATATTTGCTTAAAAAAAATTTTGTTGTTGTATCGAGCCACTATCGATGGCACTATCGACACTATCGATGGTTTAAAATAAACTATCGTCGACTATCGATGGCGCCCACTATCGATAGCCTTGGCATATCTGTTAGTAACAGACTGTTGTTCATAACATTGTGCTGTCTTAACAGACTTATGTTACGCAGCCTATGTTATTTTGGGTCTTTGTTTTGATCTTGTTATTTTCTACCTACTCGACGGCATACCACTGGCGTACGGGCTGTGCTTTGTTTTTTCATATTTCTGAGTTTTGAGTTTGTCTCTCTTTCGTTTGGAGAGTCGCAACGTCGATACTCTCTCAAATTGCTTTATATTCGGCTGCCGCTAGATATAAGGAAATTTGAAGAAAGGGCATTGAACAGCGAGTAATGAGAGCAAATAAATCGTTTTCGCTTTGCTTTCTGTGAGGCAAATTTGCAGCAGTGGCCTTTGGCTGCGTTTTTTCTGCTTTTGCTTGTTGTCTGGGAGTTCTCAAAGTTATTTGATTCGTTTATAAATGCATGCAATTTTTTTAATAATATTTTTTGTATATTATTCATAATAAATTAAAAATAATAATTTTCAATTAATGCCTAAAAAATGTACATAAAATATAATTTATAAATTTTATATATGTCGATAATTGCACCTACATCTAGTTGCATTTACAAAATAATTACATACAAATATTAAATATAATAATAATAATAATACAATAATTTTTTATGTAAAATTTGGGTGTTTAATTATCGACATGGTATATTGTTATAAATTATATTTTATATACATTTTTAAGTTTTAATTAAAAATTATTTAATTTTTTGTCCAATAATATAAATTAAATATTTTTTTATTGTATGTATGCTATATTAATTTATTTATTATACCATATTGTTATTGTACGATTTTTTTGTTTTTGACATATACATAAATTTATTTTATTTATTTGAGATATTTTATACTAATGCTACAAGTATAAAATTATAAACTATTGCATTAGTCACTATAAAATAAAATAAAATAAATTAATTCGAATGTCATGGTAAAATTATAAATATATTCGTCTTCTTAATTAATTATAATTTTGTATAACGATATTATATTCAATGTTTAATTAAACACACTTAAAAGAACTAATTTCAAATCAAAAATTATGTTTATATCTTAACTCGGAATAAAATTTGCTGAATTTTGAATATAATATGTCTATACTAGTTACCAAAAAAGAAAATTGGTACAACTAAGTACTGCAAGCAATTAGCCTGCAATTGCAAGCAATTGCAAACCAACGGACAAGACACGCCAACAACAATATACAAGCAGCGCAGAAATTTGAAATTTTGCTTCGTACGATCGACAAAGTGCCGACGGCAAAAGCAAGCGCACGAGCAAGCATTGTTAATTTCTAACATGTAGTTGGAAACTTAATACTCTTTCCTTATTTTTCGCATTTTTTAGCGGTGAGGCAATATAAGAAAAAAGAAAGAGTGTTAAGATTGCAGCTAAGCGAATGCGCAACGTCCAGAATCTAAATTTTAGATTCCTAAACATCAAAATTGTAAATGCTGGCAAATCAACCAAATTGACATCACACACCAGCACACTTCTACACAAGTCACACATGCAGGCATGCATATGTATGTGTGCCCACGACAGCAAGAGAGCCACACAAAATGAGAGAAGGAAAACAAAACAGAAAACATCTGGAGAGAGAGACTCTGTTAAGCAGCATTCTGTTAAATAACAGCCTCCAAGGTGCGGCCCTCAACTCAAAGTTCTCTTCGCAAAAGTGGGCGCTGATTTCTTCTCTTTGTCTTGGTTACTCTATGGATGAAAACCATTTATGGTAACATCGATAGTTTTGCAGCTCTAATCGACAGCTTGTCATCTCTAAATGCCTTAAAACACAAAATTCTTATAAAATGCATATCCGCAAGTTTAACATTGCATCCCAACTCGCATTCAGCTGCCTCAGACGCTCGTCCAGTGCCTTGCACGCAGCAGAGCTCCCCGCATCGTTCGTAAACGAGAGCCCACACCACGAACCAGTCACCAACAAATCCGCACTGCGGCCCCAACACCAAAACCTTCTGCTCAGCAAAAAACCCTATGGCCAAGCGAATTCCTGGATACACTTAACGGAAAAGTACCAGAGCAGCCTCTACGGTCGCCTCGGGTCGAAGAGCGGGGTTTCCCCGAAAGTGTGCTTCAGCAGCAGCCTCGATAGGGGGCGGGGCCTTACGCAACCGGACACCCTACAGCAGATGATGCAAAAGTCGCGCGCCGCGAGGGCAGCGCAGGTTGCGGCAGTGGCTGGTCGAGAGGAGGCGCTGCAGGAGAAGCTGGACAAGGTGGAGCAGTGGAAGGCGGAGCTGAGGGCAAGGATTGCGAGGCGCGAGGCGGACGCGGCGGCGGCGATCAGGCGCAAGGAGCGGCTGGTGGAGGAGGTGCGCAGGCACTTCGGGTTCAAGGTGGACGCGCGGGACGAGCGCTTCAAGGAGATGCTGGAGCAGAAGGAGAGGGAAGACAAGCGCAAGCAGAAGGACGTCAGGCGCAAGGAGAAGGAGCAAAAGATGATGGCCAAACTGGTTGGTCAATCAATGTAGACGTGTCTGGACAGCCAAATAATGCAATTTAACTCTGTAATGAACCGTGAGATGGCCAAGGCTAACGGAAGTACACGGATTTAGTCTCATAAAACACCAGTTTTTGTTTGGTTTGGAATGGTCAACAGCGTTGAAAATGCACAGGGCAGATTAGGCGGGCAGAAGACTTCAGTCGGACGTAACCGACAGTGGGAGAGCCCTTAGCAAATCTTCTGTGGCATATTTTCGCTATTCCTCATCCGATTATTGAAGGGGGAGAAGGATAAAAAATATCTGAAAAAAAAAATTACTCTGTTTACTACATTGGATAATCTAAAACTAAATATCAAAGAGTTACAAAGAGCAAGAGGGAAAGTCACGCCCTCCAACAAAAATGAGAGCGAGTTGAAGTCCACACCATGGTGCATTTGTTAAGTGACAGACTGGTGTTCATAACATAGTGTTATATTGAAGCGGCCCATCCACGGCACATTTGCTTGGCAAACCGTCTTTGATTCAGGCAAAGACAGTTTGCCACCAACGAGGGCAAACATTATTTGTAAATAATTTTCAGCTGGTCAACATGTTAGCGGATAATGACGCTGTAATTGCCTTAATGTTATTTTCAAGAACAAATCAGTAAGGACGGAGCTACAGTCGGACGCAACCGACTGTATGAGACCCGGTACTTTGTGTTTTCTTCGCTGTTATCTTATCCGATCGTAATGTAATTCACAGAATCGGTGGAAATTGTCATAGACTACGTACATGCCATATCCTAAGACATTGGCTGTTAAGCTGTAGTTTTAAAACTGAAAACGCTTGTTAATTTGGTTTTTCGGTTAGTGGAAAAATGGAAGGAGTTATCAAAAAACCCAAACTAACTTGATGGCTGCACGGGAAAACATAAATACCAAAAAAATTTTACTTATAGCTCTTATAGTCTGCAAGATATAAGTGGCTTCTCTGTCTGCGCTATCTTCGCAATTTCTTTTCTGTTGGCAATGTAATTCACAGCATTGACGGATAATGCCATAGGCTGCGTGCATGCCAAATCCTAAGTCTGTAGCTTTTAAACAGTGGCTGTAGTGGCACTTACATATATTAAAAAAAAAATTGTCTGTTACATAACTTCGCTGTTTCTTGTCCGTTTGTAATGTAATTCACAACATCAACGGATAATTCTATGGGCTACGTACATGCCAAATTACAAGTCTGTAGCTTTATAATTGTGGCTGCTGTGAGCTTATCATTTTCGAGATCTTCGCGTTAGGTGTAGTTTTTTGATGATTCGCCGAGGAAGGAGGCGAGACAACAAAAATCTAAACAAACCCGTGCTGCTTACGATAATAGAGAATCTGCATACCAAAAAATTGTGTCTCTATCTCTTTTAGTTGGCCGCCGTGCCACTGGAAAGGCAAGGGGAATCACGTGTAACTGTGTGAGCCAAGGGGAATCACGTGTACCTATGTGAGCCTGCTGGTTACCACATTAACGCGCCTTCCTTGCTCTTTACCAGTAGAAGTGCGACTACACTCTCCACGTGAGGGCGGCTGGAAGCAGATCCATGGCAAAGCTTTGCCTATGCCATGGATGCTGACCAATAGTAGTTGGGCTGAGAGAAGGGAACTCTCCTAATAAATCTCCCCAACCCAAGGTAGAACAGCATATGCCGAGGGGTGCATGGCCGATGGGGTGATCGGTCTCTAATATGCAAACTCTGGTTACCTGTCGACCTCCAGTTTTACTGTAGACTTACTGAGGTAACAGGCTATGCCTCAGCGGACCTTCCTTTCCTGTACACTCGTGGGATCTTATGGAACCAATTTTAAATAACCAAATTTCAGAGCAAGATACAGCTCAAAATGTATCATCTCTGGCGAAAACCTTCACGGTTGAGCCAACATCTGGCACCACAGCCACAGGGCTGCCGGCTACCACCCTGGGCAACGGCGACATTTATCACGTTGCCTCCGGGGACTCGGTAAAGGCACCAAATCCCTTGGTCGACTTGGTCAGTGCCATTTCTTCGCCACTTTCTACCAGTGACATCCTGCATCGGCCAGTCTATGAACTGTCTTCCGACTCCGACGCTGACGTCACAATAGTTGAGACGGACGACGCATCCAGCATGATTTCTCAGAAGTCGGGCCTCTCGGATGCCGGCACTCAGCTCCAGAGATTGCATCTGGAAAACGAGAACGCCTTCGTTAGATTCAACCATCGCGAGAGTAGGCTTTTCAAAGCTGCTCTCGCAAAGGGACTGAGCAGGACAGAGGCTCTCAAGGCTGCAAAGGCGCCTTAAACTCAAGCCCCCAACACAAAAGCGTCTTTTGCCAATGCCATGGCAAAGCGGTCGCGCTCAGAGGAGGAGTCCCCACAAAAAGGCCCCTCCAAAAAACCGAAGATCGCTAATGAGGTGCGGTCTGCTCCATCATACAGCCAGATGACGGCCGGCGGCATCAAACTCTGTTTGATTTCGGCTGACAGGGCAAACCCCTTGACTGCTGAGCATATGGTAAAGATGAAGGAGGCCATCCTCGCTGACGTGTGCCACCGAAGAAGTTCAACCTCGATTCTCGGGTGTGGTGCCCAGAACCGACTGGTTGATGCTCCTGTGTGGAGACAAGTTTGGAGCCGATTGGATGCGACTCAACCATGTAAACCTCAAATGATCAGCGGGTTGGATGTGGAGCTACTGGAGGAAAATGAGTTCCCCCGTGCTCACCTCGTGCGAGGTTACTTCCCCAGTAGTTCCGACCTGCCGAACGAGAAGGTCCCGACTTTCCTTGAGATTCAGAATCCTCTCTCTACTAAGCAGTGGAAGGTGGTGAAGCGCAGTGTAACTGATACTACACTTCACCTCATTTTCCTGGTTGATGATGCATCCTTCCAGGGCCTCACTAGTACTGAGGGAAAGGTTTACTACCACCTTGGCGTAGTCAAGCTGATCCTGAAAGCATAGGTTCAGGCCAACAAGGATGCAGCAGACTCCACTGCTGATTCGGATTTAGAGACCGGTCCGTCCACCAGTGCAGCCACTGGGCTCACTGGTAAGACCGTCCAAAAGGACGCCGGGCCGGTGGCTGCAGCGAAACCACCAACTCTGGCTGCACAAGGCAGCTCAGGAGCCAGTGGCAAGCGTGCACCATCGCTGCTTAAGGCAGCAACACAGCTGGCGCCGACTAGCATGAGGCAAAAGGCGTCAAAGCTACCTAAGGGGGTTAGGGGCAATAACTCCCGACGAGGCAAAAATAACTGTCTCGTCCAACGCTCTGAAAAAGAGTGATGTTGGATGACATCCGTGTCATCCAGGCAAACCTGCACCACGCCAGAGGAGCGTCGGCCACCATGTGCAGAGTTGTCGCCACATGGCCCTTATCCAGGAGCCATGACCACGTGCCGCCGATGGAGGTTCAGCGGCTAGTGAAATTCTGCAACAAGGCGAAAAAGCAGCTCGTCATTGGATGCGATGCTAACGCCCATCACACTGCATGGGGCAGTACTGATGTCAACGCGAGAGGTGAGTGCCTTTTTGAATACCTATTCTCCAGTACGCTGGATATTGCAAATAGGGGGTGTAGACCCACTTTTTCGAACGCTATCTGCGAAGAGGTTCTAGATCTGACATTGGTTACCAGTATTTCGGTAGATCTCATCAGAGACTGGCGCGTAATTGATGAAATTACACTGTCGGACCAAGGTTAGACATTCCCGAGCAGGTTAGACTCAGAAGTGAAAGTCACAACCAGAGCAAAACCAACTGGGTCCTTTTCAGGTCACTGGTAGCTTCTAAAGCTGATCAGATTACTACTGATCTCAATTCTGTAGAGCACTTAGACCTAGCAGCTCATCAGCTTCAACACGTGCTTGTCTCCTCCTATCACGAGAGCACAGTACTCAAACCCCACAAAACAAACCGAAAGGTTCCGTGGTGGAGTGAAAGTCTGGTCAATCAACGACGGGAAGTTAGAAGGTTCTTTAACAGAGCCAAGGCTAACCTTGACACCGCGATTCCTGGCGCAAGTACTGTGAGAGTGTGCAGACTCTCTTTGAAGCAGTGCGTTTGCATAAGGCATTGGCCAAGGGGTCATCTAATGGCGTGGGGCAACTAAAACGAGCGAATGATTCGTTTCTTCTTCAACCGGGAAGAGACCTTGGAGCTTCTGCTCCAAGTGCATTTCCCGGGATCGACCATAAGGACAGACAACACTACGACTAAGCAGGCCTTTGGGCTCCACTCCAGACGCAGCCACAGCCTGTCTGGAATTATATTCCACACTGATAAAGTTAGTTGAGCAATAAAATCGTTTGCTCCGTATAAGGCCCCAGGAAGAGACCAGATTTTCCCTGCCTTGCTTCTGCAGTGTCTGGATCTCGTTCTCCAGCATCTAATTGGCCTTTTCAGAGCAAGCCTTGCCTGGGGGTATATACCACGACCCTGGAGGGGGGTAAACGTGATTTTCATCCCCAAACAGGGCAACAGACCTCTTGACCTACCAAAGTCATACAGGCCAATTAGCCTCTCGTCTTTCTTGTTAAAGACTGCAGAGAAACTGGTGGATCTGCACATTCGGCATCGGCTATCTTCCTCCAGCCATCTTAACCACACTCAATTTGCCTACATCAGTGGTAAATTGTTATTGTTTTGTTAATTAATCTGCCTTCTTTTTCTGACCGTAGAACAATGCTTGGTGTCATGTTTATGCACAAGTTAATTAATGGTGAAGTCGACTCTCCAGAGTTGATATCCCAAATTAGATTTACTATTCCGGTTAGAAATACTAGAAACTTTATTCCCTTATCTCTTTCTCGCTGTAGTACTAATTATTCTATTCATAACCCATTTAGAGTTCTTTGTAGTGAGTACAATAGCCTTTTTAACATTATTTCTAGTGCCACCTCAGTGCCTCTACTAAGATGGACGCTTCTGCAACACCTTTCTCGTAGATAATACTTAGTTTCGTTTAAATTTGTATATTGTTTGTAGCTTTATTCCGCGATCTATCGTATTTTTTTTTCCGCTCGATGCGCGGTGCGCCCCTCGGTCGGATGGGCGGGTGGTGGGCTGCGTATTGGCTTGGGTTCGCGCGTTAACAAGCACATGCTTGGTGTCGCTGGACCACTTGAACATGCTGCCGGTAGTATGTCAACGCCCAAATCCACTGAGACGGCACTTCATTAACTGGTCATTAAAATTGAGAAGGCCCACAACGACAAGGAGGAAATTTTAAAAACATTAAATGAACAACACAATCGAATACAATTAACAATGGAAAGCAAGGAAAATCAAAAAATAGAATATTTGGACGCGGAACTAAGAAATATTGAAAATAAAATACAATTTAAATGGTATACAAATACCTATAGCATCAGGACGAATTATCAATTTTCATTCTAGTCAGCCTTCATCACAAAAAATACACACAATAAAAAACATGATTAAAAAAGCGTATGAATTAAGCCAGTTAAATTTCAGACCAGAAATATATATTAAAATAAAAACTATACTCCTTAATAATAACTATCCAATAAAAATGATAGACAAATTAATTAATGAAACAATTCAAAACATGACCAACCATAATAAAAACAATAACAAAAACAACGAACAACAACAACAAACAAAGATATAAGCAATAAGCGTGCCTTACATAAAGAACTTAACAAACAAAGAAACAATTAGACGAATTTTACCAAACACCCAGCAAGATCAGCTGATTTTTGCTTACAAATCACACAACAATATAAGAAGCTTGTTCACGAATACCAAAGATAAAATAGGCAAGGAAAAACAACAACACGTAGTTTACGAAATAACATGTAAAGGAAAAGAAGGAGACAGCTGTAACAAAGTTTACATCGGTACAACGAAACGAATGTTAGGCACACGAATAACAGAACATAAAGCGGACGCTGAAAAGAAAAGGAGAACAACTGCACTGGCGCAACACCTAACAGAGAGCGAACACACAGCTGATTTCAAAAGCGTCAAAATCCTAAACATAGAGCGAAAAGAGAAGACTAGAATGACGCTCGAAAGCCTACGCATGCAAGAAAAGGGAAATAGAACTGTTAACCACAAAGAAGACAGAGACAAGACGAACTTAATTTACGCGGCAACAACTACAGTAGAGAAAAGAAAGTAAACAGAGCAACACTGACGATGGACAAAAATAATTATATCAACCATATAATTATTTAATACAACTGGACACTATGGAAATTAACATTTAACTATTAAGAAAAACTGTATGTATTTTTAGACCCTGTACTTTAAAAAAGTAAAAGGGTCTATTAATTTAGTGCAAATGACAGCTGTGTGTAACAGTGGTAGACCCCACAAAGTATATATATTCTGACTCAGGACGACGAACTGAGTTGATTTAGCCATGTCCGTCTGTGTGTCTGTCCGTCTGTCCGTATGAACACCTAGATCTCAGCAACTATAAGAGCTAAAGATACCACCTTTCGGGATTTAGGTTGTCAGCTAATGCAAGCAGATCAAGTTTGTTTCAAACTTTTAATATCTCGCCTCCTTCATCCGCGAATCATGAAAAATCTACACCTACCTTAAAAATCTCGAAAACAATAAACGCCACAGCAGTCACAATAATATCGCTACCGACTTGTAATTTGGCATGTACGTAGTCTATGGCATTCTCCACCGATGCTATACATTTATTTATGATTTGAATTAGAATTTGTGAAGATATGCAAGAGACAATTTTTTTCAAAATGCGTATATGTGCCACTGCATCCACAATAATAAAGCCACACACATGCAATTTGGCATATGTGTAGCCTACAGAATTATCCGTCGATGTTGTGAATTACATTACAATTGGACAAGAAACAGCGAAGTTATGTAACAAACCATTTTTTTTATAAATGTATGTAAATCCCACAACAGCCACAGTTTAAAAGCTACAGACTTGGGATTTGGTATGCACGCAGCCTTTGGCATTATCCGTCAATGCTGTGAATTACATTTCCAACGGAAAAGAAACAGCGAAGATAGCGCAGACAGAGAAGCCACCTATATCTTGCAGACTATAAGAGCTATAAATACCATTTTTTGGTGTTTAGGTTCTCCTATGCAGCCATCAGATCAAGATAGTTTAGGATTTTTGATAACTCCTTCCATTCTTTCGCTAACCGAAAAACGAAATTAGCAACAGTTTTCAGTTTTAAATCTACAGTTTAACAGCTAATGACTTAGGATATGGTATGTACGTAGTACTATATGTCAATCTCCACCAATACTGTGAATTACGTTACGATCGGATAAGAAACAGCGAAGAAAACACAAAGTACAGGGTCTCCTACAGTCGGTTACGTCCGACTGTAGCTCCGCCCTTACTGGTTTAAAGTTGTTTGTATTTATTTGTGTGCTAAATTTTGTTAATTTTTAATAAAAAAAAATTTGGACAGGGCAGATCAGTCGGACGGGACAGATCAGTCGGACGGGCCCGACTGTAGAATACCCTGTGCCTTTTATTTTATATACAATTTTATAAAACTGTCACTCTAAGCGTATCAACAGTATTTCTTCTTCTTCCCTTTTTATGTGCGCCAGCTGCACTGCGCTGCGCTGCCAATTGCGTAGCTTATATTTACTTTGTTTATTAACCGATTTTAATGCGCTTTTCAGCATAGTTAAATATAATAGAATAGAGTATATGTACCAAATATCAACATTCTATGTTAAATATTACGCTTGTTTTTGAATTTTCAAGTTCAACTATTGTGATGCTTATATCTTCTGTGTTTCTTAACCGATTTCAATGCGCTTTTCGGGATAGTTAAATTAAATACAAGAGCGCTTATGTTCCAAATAACAACATTCTATGTTTAATATTACGCTTGTTATTAAACTTTTTATGTTAAAAAACACGAAGTTGTTTGGGTTTTATTGATTTTTTGGCGTAAAGGGGGCGTGGCATTCTATTTTCAAAATAAACTTGATCTGCGTAAGATAACTACCTATCTATAGCAACCAAAACGGCATCTCTAGCTTTTGTAGTTGCTGAGATCGACGCGTTCATCCAAACAGACGGACAGACAGACAGACAGACAGACAGACAGACAGACAGACAGACAGGGCTAAATCGACTCAGCTCGTCTCCCTGATCAAGAATATATATACTTTGTGGGGTCTGCCACGCCTCCTTCTGCCTGTTACATACATTCTGACAAAGTTATTAACCCTGTTTTTCCCATTTTTCAAATGGGCACAGGGTATAAAAAGCAGACTCCCTGATGAAGGCATAAAATATGCCGAAACGCGTAGGAGGATGATGTAAGATTAATACAAAAAATTTATTCTTACTAGAGGACACAACGGCCTGAATAACCCACCCAGAGGGAAACAAAAACAATAACAAGGAAATTCCTCTATGTGCTTTTCTTGACATCGAAGGCGCCTTTGACAATACTGGCTATCGATCCAGCTCAAGAGCACTGGCCATTAAATGCATCGATCAATCTATCATAGCGTGGATAGAACATATGCTCGTTCATCGTGATATTTCATCAACTTTGGACGATACAACCACTGGCATAAGTGCAGTCAAGGGATGTCCGCAGGGCGGTGTACTGTCACCTCTCTTGTGGTCACTCTTTGTTTTTTTTTGTTTATTACTTTGCTGTTATTTATTGAATCTTCTCTTATGAGACTAACAATAAGTTTACAAATCTTATTAATTATACTTAATTAAGAGTTTAATTAAAACTATTTAATGGCTGCACGTTCCTAATATTTATAGCTGGATGGGAAGATCGTTGCGGCGGAGACAAGAGTGGCTGCATACTCGCGTTAGCGCTCTTGCGAGATGATTTGGGTGTAGGGTCAGCTTGTTGTGACACTTTTCCAGGTGTATTGCTATCTCATCTCTAATGGGAAGTACGTTTAGGTCCCTGTGGATGTTTTCGTTCCGAACATACCACGGTGCCCCGGTGATAGTTCTGATGATCTTTGACTGCGTTCTCTGTATTATCTCAACATTGCTGTTGCTGGCGTTGCTCCACAACTGGCATCCATACGTCCATATCGGTTTTAGGACAGAATTGTAGAGCAGGATCTTGTAGTCTAAGCTAAGGGGAGAGCGGGCGTTAATAAGCCAATGGAGGCTGTTAGCCTTTAGCTTTAGGTGCGTTCTTTTAGTTTCAATATGCTTGCGCCAGGTGAGCCGCCGGTCAAGATGTACGCCCAAATACGTAACTTCATTTGCTTTCGGAAGTACAGTATTGTTTAATGTAAGATCTGGACAATCTTGCCATTTCTCCACAGCCACCAGATGAAGAGCTAGTTGCGCTGATGCTTTTAGTGGGCATTTCGAGCGTCTGAGAATAGCGGTGTCATCGGCAAATGTAGATGTAGTAAGTTGGCTGCTAGTAGGGATGTCCGCGGTATAGAGAAGATATAACATTGGTCCAAGTACGCTGCCTTGAGGAACTCCAGCCTCGATGTTACAGTTATTTGACATGGTTGTATTACATTTTACTGCAAAAACCCTGTTGTAGAGATATGACTTCAGAAGTTTGTGGGTGTTGTGGGGAAGCATTATTCTAATTTTATGCCTAAGGCATGACCTGCTCAATAGTGCCATGTTTTTCACGAAAACCGAATTGATGTGCTGGAATTTTGTTTTGTCTTCTCAGGTATGGAATGATCTTAGTAAGAAGACATTTTTCGAAGATTTTTGATAGACATGGTAGTAAGCTTATTGGTCTATACGATGAGGGAACTGAATTATCTTTGCCAGGTTTTGGTATCATTATAATGACTGACATTTTCCATCTATCTGGGAAGTGGCCAACACGCGTTCGAATTACTAATTTTTAGGGTTGAAATATGAGCTGCTGTAACCAAAACAGACTCAAGTATTTTTGCGGAGTTGTTGATGTCTAATTCACTGTTTAGCCGTGGGTTCAGCTCAATGTGTGAACTAATATACTTTTTGTATTTAAGCCAATTGGTTCTGTTTGATGTTAAACTACACGACTTTACCTGGGCTTCTGGGCGTTGGTGTAGATTTATCAGCACAGGTGAATGGTCAGATGATAGATCCGAGAAGGTTTCAGTGCTTATCAGATTGCGTGGAATGTTTTTCGTAATGCCAAAGTCAATGAAGTCAGGTAATTTTTTGGGGTCTGTTGGCCAATATGTGGGAGAAGCCGGAGACGCATAGTCGAGCTTGTTGCTTGGTTTTATTATAGCATTGTAAAGTTTTTTTCATTTTGGATTTACAAGACGAGATCCCTAGTGCGTGTGCTTGGCATTATAATCCCCTGCTGCTATGAAGTGTTTCCCTAGTGAGTCGAAGTAGTCCATAAATTGAGCTTTAGATATTGTGAAACGGGGAGGGCAATATATGGCGGCGACAGTTAAATTGCGGTGATTTAGTTGAATACTTATAGATGTGGATTGTAGGTAGTTGGCGGCAAGCTTGTTGTGGAAGTGGTGTTTAATACGATTTCTGATCAGGATTCCAGTACCACCATGTGCTTTTCCAGGATGGTTTGTGCTGTAGAACAAGTAGCCTCTTATTTGAAAATTATACTTGTTTGTAAGGTGAGTTTCAGCTAGCAGCATTACGTCGATAGGGTTCTCATTAATAAATTGAGCTAGCTCAAGTTTATGCCGTGAAACGCCGTTGGCGTTCCACAGGGCTATGCGTAGGGAAGCCATTGATTATTTGGATTGATTTTGCGATACAAGCATTTGTATCAACATATTTTGATTACGCATTAGCTCTTGCATCCCTGAGGATATATACCACCCATCTTTGGAGGTGTCGATTGGCCTACCAGTTTCTTCTTCTGGCTGGATTAATGTATCAAGGAAGTGTGTCCGTTGCTTTCGGAAGTCCGATTTTGCTAAACTATCACAGCTTCTATCCCAAACTGATTGGTCTCGTCTTTTTGCGTGCGGTGACATGAATAGTCAATTGATATCTTTTATTCGACATTGAACTCTTTGTTCGATGCTTGTATTCCTTCTACTAGTTTACCACAGAGGTCGCATAGACCAATATGGTTTACTAGGGAACTAGCAAGTTTGAAAAATAGAAAGTCGAGACTTTATAAGAAGTTTAAAGAAAGTGGCTCTTCTTCTGACTTCCCACATTATGTAGTCGCACGTTCCAACTTTCTGATGGCAAATAATACTTGCTATCAGGAATATTTGGGAAGATGTAGGATTCAGTTTAATAGGGATCTGAAAAGTTTCTATGATTTCGTCAACTCGAAACGTAGGATATCGACATTTCCGAGCCTGGTTGTGTTTGAGAATAGGTCGGCTACAGGGGATGAAGCTATCGCTAATCTGTTTGCCGACTTTTTTCAAACAACTTATTCCCCTCGCGATTTTATTGATGGGCAGACTTATCCTTATAAGTTGAATGCATCCAATTGTGTATTCCATCCCTTAATTACGGAAAGTTTACTTTTAGGTGAGTTGATGGCTACCAAGCCTGTATTCTCACCTGGACCCGATGGAGTGCCTGGCTGTGTGCTACGGCACTGCGCTGTTGGTCTTTGTAAACCTTTGTTAAAGTTGTTAAATTTGTCCGTTGAGTCTTGCTCCTTTCCACAGATTTGGAAGGAGTCTTACATAATTCCCCTCCTTAAAAAAGGAAACAAGTCTGATGCAAATAATTATAGAGGTATATCTAAGTTGTCTGCTATTCCTAAAATGTTTGAGAAGTTGATTACTTCTCAAATTCAACATTTATGTAAATCTATTATTTCACCTATTCAACATGGTTTCGTGAAAAGTAGATCTACAACCACTAACTTATTGGAATTCACTTCTCTCGTAATTAAGGGATTTGAAAATAAAATGCAAACGGATGTAATTTATACTGATTTTAGTAAAGCGTTTGATTCGGTCAACCATGCGCTTCTCCTACACAAACTTGACCTTTTAGGGTTTCCTAAAAATTTAACTTTATGGATTTCTGACTACCTTTTAGGTCGGTTCCAAAAAGTATATTTCAAGGGCTCTGTCTCTAAGCCAGTTATTGTAACTTCTGGTGTACCTCAAGGTAGTCATCTTGGTCCCTTACTATTTACATTATTTATAAATGATTTGCCCTCAATTTTTAAATACTCTTCGGTTCTTATGTACGCTGATGATGTAAAAATTTGTCTATCCTATTGCGACTCCGAGGCGAGCTGCTTCTTGCAAAATGATTTGGATAATTTCCACTTGTGGTGCTCCACAAATCTGCTAAATTTAAATTGTAGTAAATGTAAATTTATGTCGTTTTATAGGGGTACTCCCCATTTGAATTCTTATAAGCTTGCCAATACAGTTCTGGAGCGAGTCGAATTATTTAATGATCTTGGTATTCATGTTGATCCTAAACTTAAGTTTGATAAGCATATCTCGTCAGTCGTTGGTAGGGCTATGGGAGTCCTAGGATTCATTAAGCGCTGGTCAAAGGAGTTCAACGATCCGTATACTACTAAAACCCTGTATACTGCTCTAGTTCGCCCTATTCTGGAATATGGATGCTGTGTTTGGGGTCCCCAGTACAAAGTCCATCAGGATAGAATTGAATCGGTGCAGAAACAGTTTCTTCTTTTTGCATTGCGTAATCTTAATTGGGATACTAACACTCGCCTTCCTCCGTATCGAAGTAGACTTTTGTTAATTAATCTGCCTTCTCTTTCTGACCGTAGAACAATGCTTGGTGTCATGTTTATGCACAAGTTAATTAATGGTGATGTCGACTCTCCAGAGTTGATATCCCAAATTAGATTTACTGTTCCGGTTAGAAATACTAGAAACTTTATTCCCTTATCTCTTTCTCGCTGTAGTACTAATTATTCTATTCATAACCCATTTAGAGTTCTTTGTAGTGAGTACAATAGCCTTTTTAACACTATTTCTAGTGCCACCTCTGTGCCTCTACTAAAATGGACGCTTCTGCAACACCTTTCTCGTAGATAATACTTAGTTTTGTTTTAATTTGTATATTGTTGTAGCTTTATTCCGCAATCTATCGTATTTTTTTTTCCGCTCGATGCGCGGTGCGCCCCTCGGTCGGATGGGCGGGTGGTGGGCTGCGTATTGGCTTGGGTTCGCGCGTTAACAAGCACATGCTTGGTGTCGCTGGACCACTTGAACATGCTGCCGGTAGTATGTCAACGCCCAGAATAAATTGTTGACAGCATAAATGACATAAAATCCATTATACTTTTTTGCAGATTGTATATCATTGCTTCTATTATGCTTTCAGAATTCTCTGCTGGTTTTTGTGGCGTATTCTGCTCACAAGCAATTGTTAGCGTGTTAGTAGAGACTGGGGCTGCCAGGCCTGATTTTAAAGCGCTTGCAAAGCTTACGTTTATGTTGATGCTGGCAGTGCTAAAGGCCGGTCTGGTTGCGGCTGAGAAGAGGACATTTGGGTTGGATTTTGAGGTAAACAATTGTGGGTTATGGGAACGCGCCGAAAACACTTTTTGATGGATCCGACTTTTTAGATCCTTGTATACTGGACTTGTGGTCACTCGTTGTCGACGAACTCCTGGTCAGACTATCAGAGGCAGGTATCGATGCAGATGACCTTGTAATCATAGTCACCGGAAAATTCGGTACAACCTTGACGGAATTCATGCAGAGTGCTTTGAACACAGTTCTCTCCTGGTATAGAGGCATAGGCCTCAACATCAATCCCCAAAAGCCGGTTTAAGTCCCCTTCACCAAACGATACGTAATTGACTTAGGTCTAATTTTTATTGATGGTGCCAAGGTAGAGCCATCCAACGAAGTCAAATACCTTGGGGTCACTCTGGATAGACGACTGAATTGAAATGCCCACCTCGACAAAACGCTCACAAGAAGGTTTCGCTCTGTTGGGTACCGGGTCACTCCGGTATCCCTGCGAATGAAACAGCTGACGAACTAGCAAGGGCCGGTTCGGACGCTCACCTCATCGGTCCTGAGCCCTTTTGCGGACTCAGTTGGGCATCTGTCAGGAACATCATCGGATGTTGGCTGACGGATGAAACGATAAAATTCTGGTTGGCTCGGGGTGGTATGCGCCATACCTGGAAGCTTATCACTCCCACACACAAAAGGAAAGCACTGGATTTTTCCAAGGCGGAGTTGAGACTTTTTGTGGCCTATCTAACAGGCCACAAGCTTAACTACCACCCTCACAAAGTGTGTCTATATCCAGACCCAGAGTGTAGACTCTGCAAGGAAAATGATGAGACTGCCATACACATATTATGTGACTGCCCAGCCAAAATATGGATTAGAAAACGGTTTCTGCGCAACGAGCTTGTGAGTCCTGCACAGTTACAGTCCACCTCAACAAAAGACCTACTCGCCTTCATCAGGGAGGTCGAGTTGCTTTTCTTACTATAGGCAGCTAAGGTGGTACAAAAGATCTTCCGGTCGCAGTACGCTACACCATCTGTTGTTTGACAGATTTCTCTCTGAGAGAGAGATCTAGATGTTCATACAGACGAACGGACAGACGGACATGGCTATATCAACTCAGTTCGTCGATTAATAAATATAATCGATACCCAGGGAACACCACGAGGAGGCCAATGCACAGTGGTCGGGCTTGTATGGAGCAGCGGCCATTAATACTTCTATTGGAGATATCGTTATGAAATTTTCACCAATCTAAAAAAAAATAATCTAAATATATTATAAAAAAATTGGCCACATCGGGCGACTATATCCTATAGCTCCCATAGGAACGATAGTCTCAGTGGTTGCGCTTACATGAGAGAGCAGTCATAAATTCACTTCTGGTGGTCATATAAGGCTGATATTTTTATACCCTGTGCCCATTTGAAAAATGGGAAAAACACGCTGATGCCACGTTGATGCCACGCCCCCTTCACGCCCAAAAATCAATAAAACTCACATAACCTCGAATTTTTAACACAAAAAGTTGAATAGCAAGCGTAATATTGAGCATAGAATGTTGTTATTCGGAACATGTACTCTCTACTATTATATTTAACTATCCTGAAAAGAGGATTAAAATCGGTTGATAAACACAGGAGATATAAGCTACGAAATACTTGAACTTAAAAGTTCAAAAACAAGCGTAATATTAAACATAGAATGTTGGTTTTTGGTATATATACTCTCTTC
The DNA here is from genome assembly GCA_035045125.1 of Hypselothyrea guttata. Classification (NCBI taxonomy): domain Eukaryota; kingdom Metazoa; phylum Arthropoda; class Insecta; order Diptera; family Drosophilidae; genus Hypselothyrea; species Hypselothyrea guttata. The sequence goes on from JAWNNJ010002269.1 coordinate 71,131, forward strand.
TATTATATTTAACTATCCTGAAAAGCGCATTAAAATCGGTTAATAAACATAGGAGATATTAGCTACTCAATACTGCATGTATTGCTTCGCACGGGCCCTGCAGCCCAGCAAGTGTTTGTGTGTATGTATAAACAGAAACACACATACATGTAGAATAGACGAATACCATATATGTATGTGTGCATGAACGCATGTAAACAACACCAATTGCGAGGTGCCAAAATAATTGCCAAAATAATTGCCACCTTGTCAGATCGTTTTAATCAAGATAGATTAAATTATATTTAAAGAATTTTATTATATACTGAAAGGGCGAGCGCGCAGCGCGAGCTGTGGCACAGGGTATAAGACAGTCGGGCTTGCCCGACTGTCAGGTCGAGCGCGCCAGAGCGCGCGAGATTTTTACTGTAAGCTATTTATAAATTTAGAACTTTAATACAAAAATGTGGGAGTGATTGCGTAACTCCACCCTTATGACCACCATCTTAAAAAAAGTTATGATAACAGAAAAATTGTTTAAGGAATATATGTTTATTTTATTCAATTGAAAAACGTACAATAATACAAATTCAAATAATTTTTAAATTGTTTCATTAAGTAAAGAAATAGTTGACTCAAGTAGCGTGGAATTTTGGTTATAAGTAATATTTCTTTGTCCACTAATAAATGGATCAGAGCTTAAAAGCAATCTGTTAAACAAATCTGTATTTAAGGCGACTCGTGAAATTTTGCGTGTATGTTGCAATTAAATTTTTTAATATCCTTAATTCTAGCCTCAGCGGCTTCTTCAGAAAGCTCTCCAATCGAAAGTAAGGAATGTTTAATGATATCAGACGCATGAAGTAAAACTTTTTGAACTGATGGGGGAAGATAAAACCAGGGATACTTGTCAATCAGCTGCTTTGCGGTTTCAAAAGCATAGTTGCCAAATTTCGCTGAATTTATCTTGTAGCCAGAAGAAAGCGCTTGCAATAAAGTTGAGACTCTGATTATTAAGTCTTTATCAATTCCCGTTATTTCAGCAGATATATCAGGATTATTGAAGAATTTTCTGGCTGTGTTGCCATCGTTCGAGGTTCCACTTCCGCCTGTTTTAGGTCTATCTACTATTAGACCCATTTTTGATCTGAACTCATTTTGAATAAATGCTTTTCTTAAAGAAATTTTTTCTTTAGTCTCTTGCGATCTAATTTGCCATATTTTGTCTTCCAATCTGTACGATAAGTGAATAAAATCCTCAAAAAATCTAATATACGCATGAAGTGGTGACAGTCCAAACTCATATCGCTCCTTATGAACTTATTTTTTTAAACAAATCTCTAAATTATTAATTTCTGTAGGCTTGGCATTACAGATATAGCATTTTGTGGATGTAGTGTCACTTAATGCATTGCAAATTTTACCATCAACCATGGTAAGCTGCAAAGAGTGCTCGATTTGTATTTTTCGGTTTTCTGTTTTAACTATGCTAAAATTCAGCTTATCAATCTTCTCTTCGAAATATGCCTCTTAATCAAGACAAAGTTGAGTCGTCTCCTTTTTAAATTGAAACCTGATTGGCCTGCAATATCGGGTGGACGATGGCCGTGGATTTTTCCAAATAATCTTGGAATAGTCCGATTTTGTAACAAGCCTAAGGGGCACATATGATGTAACAAACATATTGCTGTCTGCTAGGTCGCTATCCAACATCGTCTGTTTATATTCTGCATGACCGGTGCTACCATCGAATCCCCATTTTCCGAATAAAATCAGATGATCATCATGGACATTGCTGATAACATCATTTTGAAGTTCCAATATACGTGTCGCAGTATGGTCCAATAAGCTTTGAAGTTAAACTTCTGCCTTAGACTCGCTGACATTAATATTTTCCGGATAGGCTTTTTGTTTAGCAAATAGAACTTGGTCGTAGCATGGCAACAATTTATATGATAATTTTGAGTTTATAAATGTGCGTATTACTGAATATTGGTGTTTAGTTAGCTGGCATTCCATGAAAACAGCTACAACTTCTTCAATTCTTATTTTGGAATTTGATTTATCTGGGAAATGAGACATCCGTAAAAGATTTGCAGCAGACTCATCTCGAATCGCAATCGCTGCTGTGCGTCGTCGTTTCGTCCTATTTGAAATCTCCGTAAAATCTTTTTTTCGACGTCCATTATTGAAATTAGAAGCTTATGGTGGTAAACAGCATTTAACAATAATAATTTCCTTGCATTCAAGCCAATCAGAATATTTTTTCAAAAATTTTGTTTTTGTTCGCTTAACGGTTTGACAAAAAGAAACAAACTTTTTACAAGTGTAGCTTATTCGGTTTTTCAATTCTTCCAAATCCGGCTCATATCCCTTATTTCTTATGTCCTTAATTAAGGTATCCAGCACATATTCAATTCTTTGGCCAATTGCACCGCATTGTTTAAAAACATGTCTTCGAGAAAACTCGCATTGATTATTGGGACCTAAGAAATAAATTAACTAATAAAACGAAAAAATAATTGAAAAACATAAAACATAAAGCAAAAAAACAAAAACACAACAACAAACTACAACGGCAACAACAACATAACAGAACACAAAAAAAAGTGCTTCTCTCCTAGACAGAGCTGTTGGATAAAAATGAGGTTAGGTTGAATTTTGATCTGCCACATGCGCAGTGGCAGACGGCGGCAGCTGAAGTAAACATTTTTCTAATCTTGAAATATCAATAAATAATAGGACATATATTTCATTTGGGGCGAAGGAGGCAAAACACTTAAAACTTTACCTAAATGTTGCAATGCAAAACACGTGCAAGCTAAAAAAGAAGCACTTTTTTTAGACTCTGTACTTTAAAAAAGTAAAAGAGTCTATTAATTTAGTGCAACTGACAGATGTATGTAACAGGCAGAAGGAAGCGTGGTAGACCCCACAAAGTATATATATTCTCACTCAGGACGACGAGTTGAGTTGATATAGGCATGTCCGTCTGTCCGTCTGTCCGTATGAGCACCTAGATCTCAGTAACTAAAAGAGATAGACACACCATTTTTTGGAATGCAGGTTCTCTATTATCGTACGCAGTAAGAGTTTGTTTCCGATTTTTGATATTTCGCCTCCTTCATTCACGAATCATCAAAAATCTACACCTATCCCAAAAATCTCAAAAACAATAAGCGCCACAGCATCCACAATAATAGAGCTACTGACTTGTAATTTGATATATATGTAGTCTATGGTATTCTTCACCGATGCTATATGATTATTTATGATTTGAATTAGAAATAGCGAAGATATGCAAGAGACAATCTTTTTCACAATGCGTATATGTGCCACTGCAGCTACAATAATAAAGCTACAGACTTGTAATTTGGCATGTACGTAGCCTACAGAATTATCCGTCGATTACAAACGGACAAGAAACAGCGAAGTTATGTAACAGACAATTTTCTTATAAATTTATGTAAGCGCCACTACAGCCACAGTTTAAAAGCTATAAACTTGGAATTTGGCAGTTACGCAGCCTATGGCATTATCCATCAATGCTGTGAATTACATTAGGAACGAAAAAGAAACAGCGAAGATAGATCAGACAAAGAAACCACCTAGATCTTGCAGACTATAAGAGGTAGAAATACTATTTTTTGGTATTTAGTTTCTCTTATGCAGCAATCAGATTAAGTTTGTTTTGGTTTTTTGATAACTCCTCTCTTTCCTTCGCTAACCGAAAAACCAATTTAGCAACAGTTTGTAGTTTTAAAGCTTCAGTTTTAAAGCTAAAGCTAAATCTCCATCGATGCTGTAAATTACATTACGATCGGATAAGAAAAAGCCAAGAAAACACAAAGAACAGGGTCTCCTACAGTCGGTTACGTCCGATTGTAGCTCCGTCCTTACTGGTTATTTTATTATCTCCGTACCGAATGTACGAATAAATTGCATTAAATATTTCGCAATGATACAGGAATATAACAAAAACTGATGAGTAGGAGGAGAGTAGAGTTTATTGCACCATTTGCAAGTCTACACAGTCTCCACAGCGAAGTTCAGTGATATGTGCTCAAATGGAACAACAAAACATACAATCGTCCAAAGGTATTTATCCTGTTTTTATCCATTTTTAATAGATACAAGTCAAGAGTATACAATGTGCTAGACGATCCCTCGTCATTTTATTTAACGTGGCATTTACCAAAATAGGTTTAAAACCACGATGTCACGATGTCAAGAGTATACAGTGGCTTCATCAACTAATCGGACAACCTTTTACATGGGAAAATGAAGGCTTGTAACCAGTGTTTCATTTCGTTTCATGGTGCTTCGCCGGCGAAATGGAAATGTGATCAAAATCAAAAGCCAAGGGCTACGGCCTCGGCTGCTGTGGCTTTCGGCGCTAGCACGCGTCGCAAAATAAAATTAAAATTAAATACCACTGAATTAAAATTATTTAATTTTTTAAATATTTTTATTTATTTTCGTAAACTGTATACCCTTTTCACCCTTTTACAGGGTACAGAGTACACACAAGCAATTATATATACTTTATGGGGTCTGCCACGCCTTTTTCTGCCTGTAACATTTATTCTGACAAAGTTATTATCCCTGTTTTTCCCATTTTTCAAATGGGCACAGGGTATACAAAATGGGTATCAAATAAAATATTATGTTTTTGTTCAATGTTAGATGGCTGGCAAAAATCGTCTAGCTGAACCCTCCACGAGGGTGTCGGCTGGGCAATGGGCGCTGTATATACCTTGAGCTAATAGGTACCACAGCGTCACTTGTTTGGACCTATGGGATACAGTGTCTAGCGAAGGGAAGGTGTGCAATTTCTTACTGACTTGTCGGAAAGGCGTTGCATAACTAACCCATGGCTAAAGGTGCCTGGCGGTAGGAACAAAACGCTAGGGATGATCACCGGAACTAAAATCACAATGGAAGAGTTTAAGGATCAGACAGGGACTGGGATGTCAATCCAAACGTCGGTGGGAGCCCTGACCGCTACCACCGTCGGGCACGGGGAGGAATGCTCCTCTCTACGTGTCGCCAGCGGTCACCCGTTTACCGTGGTTGGAGCAGGCCACGGTAGTTGTAGTAGTACTGCCACAAAGCTTATACGCAGCGATGCCATCGCAGAAGATGGATCCATCGATGGACCCTCGACGTCAAAAGCCGCCAATATCCCCAGAAGGACAAAGGAGGGCATGAAGGCGAAGGCGCAATACAAGGCAGCCCTGAAAATTCGAGCGCGCCTCTCTAGTTACACAGTTCTCTCCAAAGATGAGAAGAGGAAGCTAGAGTGGGCTGAAGCTCGAATTGAGGAAGGGCTTAAACACTTCGCGACGCGGCCGCAAATGCAGACCACGAACGATAAGTTTGCCAACAAAGTTGAGGAGATGGCCGCCACCAAACGCCAGCGCTCTGCGGAAAGCGCCAAAGCAGAGGTGCCTATTCCGAAAAAGAAGAGGCCGTCCTCCAACTTAACACTCATAAGAGCAAGGTGGCATCGGCAGAGCTTCTTCTAACCCTGGAAGAGGAAGCGGTCGATGTTGCCCTAGTCCAGGAGCCATGGTTGGCATCGGGTAACGTGGTTTTTGGACTCAAAACAACTGATTATGACTTGTTTTACCCGTGCATCGTAAGTAGAACCAGAACGGCCATTTTGGTACGTAAAGGAATTCAAGCTTACCTTCTCAATAATTACAGCTCTCCAGACCTCACGATGGTCTCCCTAGAAGGCGGTGCTGAACCGATCTGGTTGGCATCATCCTATATGGCACACGACAGGGTTGTGAAGGTTGCCAATACCCAGGGAAGGCACCTCGTCATCGGTACCGACGCCAACACCTACCATAGCCTATGGGGTAGCCCAGATGACAATGTAAGGGGTAAGTCACTAGCAGAATTTATTTTACAGGCCAACACTAGGATCGCAAACACTGGAGAAGAACCAACCTATGTTGGTCCTACCTCCCAGAACGTGTTAGATCTTACACTAGTTGTTAATGATATGCTTATAGAGAAATGGAGGGTACTGCGGAGGGCCTCTTTCTCGGATCTTAAATATATTCAGTTTGAGATCAAGTTCGACGCAAACTTGACCAGCAAAGTCTCTAGAAACATCCGGAACACTAAATGGAACACTTTCCAACGCGTAGTAGCATATATACATCCATACACACTCATCAGTTGCTGCTCCAACATGTACTATGTATGTTCATAACCAAATTTTTCTATAAAATAAAAAGACTGGTCGCTGGGCCAGTCAGTTAGCAGTTAGTGTTTGACAAAATAACTCGTTGTTTCCTTTACATTTGGTCCTTCGAGCAATTCTGTTGTTTTCCCCCACCAGTGGTAAGAGACACAGAATATAACCAGCACCTAAAATCCTTGTCGGATTAGGTGGCTAAATTTTAAAAATTTGTATAAAATTTTTAAATAAATAAAAAGTTGTTGTTCTCCCCCAC
>JAWNNJ010002270.1:0-11662 GCA_035045125.1 Hypselothyrea guttata
AGTGGCTCGCAGCTTATTTCGTGCAGTTGCCTAAAAAAAGTTCTACTCGTTATTCCTGCTAAACTAAGACAGATAATAAAAAAATTTAAATGCAGTATTTTAATAGGGAAAGTTAACATGTTTATTAAACAAAAGCGATTTTCCTAATCATAAAAACAAAACAAATATTTAATAAAAACAAAATGTACAGGCTTTTTTCATGCTGCAGCTTATTTCGTGCAGTATGTTTAAATTCAAAAAATTTAGCATTTGGTCTTAAAAATCGCGGTTTTTTTTATTATATGATCATTTAAAATACTAACAAATATACATTTTATGAGTTTCCGAACTTAATCACATTAATATAAGGAGCTACAGGGGAATTACCAAAATGGCACCACGCACAACCATAGAGCAGCGCAAACTTGTGCTTAAACACTTTAAAAGTGGAAAAAGTCAGCGGGTCATTGCTGAAATGGTATCCCTAAGCCCTAGTACGGTACAATATATAATCCAACGGTTCGTCCGAGAGAACCGTATTGAAAAAAAAGGCCGAAAAGCTCCGAATAAAATTTTTAACGAGCATGAAGAGCGCTGTATTGTACGGAAAATCAAGGAAAACCCCAAGCTATCGGCTCCAAAAATAGTTGCAGAGGTCGAGGACATTTTGGCATCCATGATGCCATCAATAAAAATTAGGTTTCCGACGCCAGAGGCTGCCATACAGGCCCAAACCATGACGTGACCCCCGCCATGTTTGACCGTAGGTTTCAGGTGCTTGTTTTCCAGCTTTGTATTTGGTCGCCGCCACACAAATTGTCGTCCATCTGAACCAAAAATATTTAATTTGGACTCGTCAGCAAAGATAACGTCATCCCAGAACGAAATCGGAAGAAGACTGTGCTCCTTTGTGAACTTTAGCCGAGCAGCAATATTTTTTTTGCTGATAAATGACTTCTTCCGTGCTACTCGACCATTAAAGTTATTATCGTGGAGCAAACGGCGCACCGTATCAGCACTGCACTTCTTGCCCATCTCGTCCTCGACCTCTACAGCTATTTTTGGAGCCGATAGCTTGGGGTTTTCCTTGATTTTCCGTACAATACAGCGCTCTTCATGCTCGTTAAAAATTTTATTCGGAGCTTTTCGGCCTTTTTTTTCAATACGGTTCTCTCGGACGAACCGTTGGATTATATATTGTACCGTACTAGGGCTTAGGGATACCATTTCAGCAATGACCCGCTGACTTTTTCCACTTTTAAAGTGTTTAAGCACAAGTTTGCGCTGCTCTATGGTTGTGCGTGGTGCCATTTTGGTAATTCCCCTGTAGCTCCTTATATTAATGTGATTAAGTTCGGAAACTCATAAAATGTATATTTGTTAGTATTTTAAATGATCATATAATAAAAAAAACCGCGATTTTTAAGACCAAATGCTAAATTTTTTGAATTTAAACATACTGCACGAAATAAGCTGCAGCATGAAAAAAGCCTGTACATTTTGTTTTTATTAAATATTTGTTTTGTTTTTATGATTAGGAAAATCGCTTTTGTTTAATAAACATGTTAACTTTCCCTATTAAAATACTGCATTTAAATTTTTTTATTATCTGTCTTAGTTTAGCAGGAATAACGAGTAGAACTTTTTTTAGGCAACTGCACGAAATAAGCTGCGAGCCACTGTACATGCCAAATACTCGTATATATATCATACTAGTGTGAGGTTAAATTTCCAATTTTCAACATATAATTGCACTGCAATAAACAGTGTATTATGCGTAATACGATTAATTGTAATACGTATTATGATTTTTGATTAAGTTTTGCTCGTTTCCAATTTGCTTATTATAGCAGACTGTTGCTTGCTTAAATATTTTACCTGAATTCATATCTTTTCATGGTAAAACCGTTAATGGCACAAAGTTTGAAGTCTTTTCTTTAGGCGTTTTTTTAATTCAACTAAAAAAAAACTGCTTTATCGATAACAAATGCCAAACAAGTAGGGCTGCAAAACAATCGATAGTGGGTACATCGTTGGTTTTCTTCGATGTTTAAGAAAATACATCAAGCTAATTTCGTTTTATGTTATATTAAAGAAAACTTAATTTTTGCTTTAAAAAAATTTAGGTATGCAAGGCAATGAAAATAGAAATACCAAGAACAGGGTCTCCTACTATCGTTTCAGTCTGTACTGGTTGTAAGTATATATAATTATTTTTTAAAGCTTGATTTTGCCAAAAAAAACATTCTATATATTGTTTAGATCGTTTTTATGAAACAATTGCCAAATAGAGCCAAATTTCATTAAATAAGAAAACACCATTTTTAACACCATTATGCCTAATGTGGCAACCGTGTAGGTGCTCCTAATATCAGCTGACAAAACAGTATTGGGAAACGTACATAAAATATATGTAACTTCGATAATTGCCTAAATATTCCCAAATCCACATATAATGTCCTAAATTTGTCCCGTGTTCGACGCCTTTTTAGTTTGAGAAGCGTAGTTCCCCGGAAAGTTGAAGCTGCTGCACGCCAGAAGCAAATCGTGCTCTGATTTTTCTGAAAATATCAAGAAATAAACATATTAAAAAATCAATTCACCAATTAAAATGGCTCATCATTTGTGCGTAACAATTCGTATTTATTATTTAGTTTTTACATTTGCATGTGTTTGTGTCGTTTTTCTTTAGGAATTTCAACGCGTTGAAGCTTGGAGACAATTTTTCAGACGTACGCATAACTGTTCAGTATAAAACATACCAATGTCACAAGGTGCTACTGGCCGGATATTCGGAATTCTTTGAGCGTCTGCTACTCACCAATTGTAAGGAAACTGCTAGTGGTGAAATTACCTTGGAGGATATAGAAGCGGATACTTTTGATGTGATTCACAAATTCATCTATGCAGCTGCTAACGAAGCAGTGCTTAAGGATTGCCAATTTGAAATGCTAATCAAGCTGATCGTGGCCGGAGACAAGTTGCTGATGCCATCCCTGACTTACTTGTGTACTCAGAAATTGATGAAATGTGTGCCCAATCTTTCTTTTAAAGATCTGTTGACTCTATTCGAAATAGCTCATATGCTGAGCAACGACGATTTAATTGATGGGAGCGGTGAGGTATGAAACTTATGCAATATAATTATTAGTACATATTTATATGTATACACCTTATCTAAATATATTTATAGATAATCGGAAGCAAATTGAATAATGAGGAAATCGATCACAAATTGATTAAACGTGAGGAAGGAAAAGTGGACGCCGTATCAAATAATTATGTTGAGGTGTTCAACGTTATGGAAAAGTTGATTCAATTCATCCCCAATGTATTTCTATCATACTTTAAACTCACTGAGGAAAATTTGAATGACGCTGATCGCTTTGAACTACTGGAGACATGGTTGAAACATCAGAATTTTTATGAGCCAGGAACTAAGTACGATTTTCTGGACGATGTGGAATCAGAGGATCCTAACATCAATGTTATAATTAAAGCATTCCGGACCATTGTCTATCAATCAATGAAAGCTGAAGATTTTCACGATACTATTGGTCAATCTGATATAATAAAATCAAAAGATAAATATAAGATGCTGTACGCTAATGTCCTATGGCATGAACAAAATCCTTGAGCATAACGCTAATACGTTTAAAACTTTGTAATCAACTGATGAAGTATGCATTATATAAACAATGAATGTTTAATATTGAATTATGAACATAAAACAGAAGAAACATGTACTTTTCATTTAGTTAAATTGAACATATATCAGGTTGTCAACTGTATAAGTTAGTTTTCAATTGAATTATCGTAAAAAAAAACCATTAAAATCACAAAGTACATGCTCTCCCACTGTCGGCTATGTATGACTATACCATTCCGTCCGTATTGGTTGTATATATAATTATTTCTTGAAGCTTGATTTTGCCACAAAATTGAATTTATTTTTTAAATTGTTTTTATGAAACAATTACAAAATAGAGCCAAATTTCATCAAATAAGAAAACACCATTTTTAACATCATTATGCCTAATGTGGCAACCGTGTAGGTGCTCCTAATATCAGCTGACAAAACAGTATTGGGAAACGCACATAAAATATATGTAGCTTCGATAATGGCCTAAATATTCCCAAATCAACAAATGAAGTCCTAAATTTGCCCCGTATTCGACGCATTTTTAGCTTGAAAAACGTAGTTCCCCGAAACGTCGAAACTGCTGCACGCCAGAAGCTGATCGTGCTCTGATTTTTCTGATCATAACAAGAAATAAACATTGAAATTGCAAAATTAATTCCCCAATTAAAATGGCTCATCATTTGTGAGTAACAATTTGTGTTTCTTATTTGGTTTTTACATTTGCATGTGTTTGTGTCGTTTTTCTTTAGGAATTTCAACGCGTTGAAGCTTGGAGACAATTTTTCAGACGTACGCATAACTGTTCAGTATAAAACATACCAATGTCACAAGGTGCTACTGGCCGGATATTCGGAATTCTTTGAGCGTCTGCTACTCACCAATTGTAAGGAAACTGCTAGTGGTGAAATTACCTTGGAGGATATAGAAGCGGATACTTTTGATGTGATTCACAAATTCATCTATGCAGCTGCTAACGAAGCAGTGCTTAAGGATTGCCAATTTGAAATGCTAATCAAGCTGATCGTGGCCGGAGACAAGTTGCTGATGCCATCCCTGACTTACTTGTGTACTCAGAAATTGATGAAATGTGTGCCCAATCTTTCTTTTAAAGATCTGTTGACTCTATTCGAAATAGCTCATATGCTGAGCAACGACGATTTAATTGATGGGAGCGGTGAGGTATGAAACTTATGCAATATAATTATTAGTACATATTTATATGTATACACCTTATCTAAATATATTTATAGATAATCGGATCATATTTGAAAAATGAAGAAATCGATCACAAATTGATTAAACGCGAGGAAGGAAAAGTGGACGCCGTATCGAATAATTACGTTGAAGTGTTCAACGTTATGGAAAAGTTGATTCAATTCATCCCCAATGTATTTTTATCATACTTTAAACTCACTGGTGAAATTTTGAATGACGCTGATCGCTTTGAACTACTGGAGACATGGTTGAAACATCAGAATTTTTATGAACCAGGAACTAAGTACCATTTCCTGGACAATGAGGAATCAGAGGATCCTAACATCAATGTTATAATTAAAGCACTCCAGACCATTGCATTCCAATCAATGGAAGTTAAAGATTTTCACAATTCTTTTGGTCAATCTGATATAATTAAATCAAAAGATAAATATAAGATGCTGTACGCTAATGTCCAATGGCATGAACAACGCAATACGTTGAAAACTTTTGAATTAGAAGAAATGTCCATGTACTTTTCAGCTAAATTTTTTAGGAAAATTTAACATCTATCAAGTTGTGATTAAATGAGTTTTAAAACTGCTGTTGTTTAGTAAATCTACATGCGGTGTACAATGAAGATTTCCAGTTTTAATAAATATGTTTGTCGCTTTTGTTTGCCACTTCAATGGCCATCAGCAACAGGAATGGCAGCAACAAGGTTTATTTTGTATTTTGAGTCCCATTGTGGACGTTCCAGTGCATGGCGATGAATTTTTAAATGAAAATTGTTGCTATTGAAAGTTTTTAATTTGTGTGTGTGCGTGAGTTTTATTTTTATTTCGTGGTTGTTGTCATTTTAAGCTGTTTGCCTTCCCATCGCCCTTGCCCTTGTCCTGGCGCTGGTGCTTGGCTCCGTGCGTGATTTTCGCTGGCTGAAACGGCACCTTTGGGAAATTAATATCCTTTTTGGACTTTGGCACGCGGCACGAGGCGGCGCACACATACCACAGCCCAGCCCGGAGTTTGCAGCCAAAACGAGGCTAAAAGCCAAAGCCAAAGCCAATGGCAATGGCAATGGCAATGCTAAACCAGGTCGCCGTCCAGTCGAGTCCGTTGAAGTCACGCGGCAGATACGCGTGAGCTGAGCTTGGAACTTTTTGTGGCCACGTTGCACGTTCACCCACGCTGATGCCCCAACACCGCACCCCAACTGTCCCCAAGCTGACCTTTGTTTAAGTTGCCGCTTGCCGCTTGCCGGTTGCCTGTCGTTGACAACTTTTGTTGCGCCACAGCCCGCATCCATAATTGCTGCTGCCAGCAGAACGCTTGTTATCCTTGCCAGATTGCATGCTGTTTCTCTGCCTCGCAGTTTCCCACTTTCCCAGTTTCCCAGTTTCGCCTGGTGTTTTTTTTCTTGCTGCTTTCCTTTGCGTAAGTGCGCGTCGTGTCCTTTATTACTTTTGCGCAATTACTCATTACGTTATTGCATTTCATACTTCTGATATACACGCATAGTTGACTAAGCAAGAAGCCAGGCCAGCTGGAGCGCTCGGTACGTTGCCAGGCACTGAAATAATTAGAAATATTTTTGCGCAATTCCATTGGAGAGTTGTCCAATTTGGCGTGGCATTAAATGCAGCAACAGACTAGACTCTTTTGGGCCACATTGCTCTGGGTTTTTGGCCATGGCAATTGCTGCACTGCGATCTCGCTTCTCTCCTCTCCCTGCCCCTTTTCCCATCGCCCTGCGCCATGTCGCCTACAAAGTTTTCATTTGCATGTTTCTAGTTAATTGAATTATGCACAAGTTTCCGCTTTTTGGCGCTCTGGGCTTTCGCAGCATTTATATAAGCGCTTTGAGGCTATGCGCCAACTGACGCTGATATTAAGCGCACGCCCCCCGCATGCCCCGCATGCCAAGAGCTCATTAGTTGCAACGACTCTTTGACTTTGACGCTTTGGCTATGAAACTCCTTTAGCTTCAGCACTTGCAGCCCTGGGACCCAGCAGCAGGGCTTCCTCTGATTTTCCCTTTTATGCTGCACGCCATAAAAGTCCGAGCGAGTTGCTGCCAAGTTTATTACATTCCTAAGCCGTATGCCAGCTTCTAACTCTCGCTCTCGTGTCATCGGCTGGCAATAAAAGTGCTATACTGTTTGTTGTTTGTTGTTGGTTGTATGTTGCATGTTGTTGCTGTGCCTCACACATGCTGATAAAATGTTTCTCGAGGCAGGGGCTATTAGAGCTCCCTGGTCCCAGCAGTTCTTCTGCCCTGTGCGTAGTCAGCCGAATTTAAATTTGACTTTTATTAAGCGCAAAATCAAAGTGGAAAATTTATCTGGCTCTCGACGCTGCTTCTCTCTCTCTCTCTCTCTCTCTCTCTTTTTTCCCATCTCTTTAGATCCTGTACCTTTAAAAGTACAAAAGGGTATATTCAGTTAGTGCAAATGAGAAATGTGCAGAGGGAAATAGTCATGTCCGTCTGACTGTCTGTCCAAAATCAAAGAATCCTTATACAAAAAAAAACATACTTTTGTTGCACTTTGAAACCGCATAACTTTTCTAAAACACATCCAATTTTCAAACAGTGTGTTTTTCTTCAATCATTTGAGTGCAAAAGTGGAATACCAAAAAATTTTAACGATAATTTAGCTTAATTCAAATTTAAAAAAAATAATTTTTTCCTAAATTGTTTTATTTAGTTATACAATTTTTGTTATACCCTGTTTTTTTAGTAATGAATTATGACAAAAAACATCCATTAAAATCACAAATTTACCATTCCGTCCGTATTGGTTGTATATATAAATATTTCTTGAAGCTTGATTTTGGCAAAAAATTAAATTTATTTTTTAAATTTTTGTATGAAACAATTACAAAATAGAGCCAAATTTCATCAAATAAGAAAACACCATTTTTAACACCATTGTGCCTCATGTGGCAACCGTGTAGGTGCTCCTAATATCAGCTGACAAAACAGTATTGGGAAACGCACATAAAATATATGTAACTTCGATAATTGCCTAAATATTCTCAAATCAACAAATGAAGCCCTAAATTTGCCATGTATTGAACGCATTTTTAGCTTGAAAAACGTAGTTCCCCGAAACGTCGAAACTGCTGCACGCCAGAAGCTGATCGTGCTCTGATTTTTCTGATCATATCAAGAAATAAACATTAAAATTGCAAAATTAACTCCCCAATTAAAATGGCTCATCATTTGTGAGTAACAATTTGTGTTTCTTATTTGGTTTTTACATTTGCATGTGTTTGTGTCGTTTTTCTTTAGGAATTTCAACGCGTTGAAGCTTGGAGACAATTTTTCAGACGTACGCATTACTGTTCAGGATAAAACATATCAATGTCACAAGGTGCTACTGGCCGTATATTCGGAATTCTTTGAGCGGCTGCTACTCACCGATTGTAAGGAAACAGCTAGTGGTGAAATTACCTTGGATGATATAGAAGCTGATACATTTGATGTGATTCACAAATTCATGTATACAGCTGCTAACCGAGCAGTACTTAAGGATTGCCAATTTCAAATGCTAATCAAGCTGATCTTGGCCGGAGACAAGTTGCTGATTCCATCCCTGACTTACTTGTCGACTCAGAAATTGATGAAATGTGTGAAGGAACTTTCTTTTAAAGATCTGCTGATTCTATTCGAAACAGCTCATATGTTGGGCAATGATGATTTGATTAAGGGGAGCGGTGAGGTATGAAACTTATGCAATATAATTATTGGTACATATTTATATATATACACCTTATCTTATTTAAATTTATTTATAGAAAATCGAAAGAAAATTGGAAGAAAAAGAAATCGATCACAAATTGATTAAACGTGAGGAAGGAAAAGTGGACGCCGTATCTAATAATTACGTTGAAGTGTTCAACGTTATGGAAAAGTTGATTCAATTCATCCCCAATGTATTTTTATCATACTTCAAACTCACTGAGGAAATTTTGAAGGACGCTGATCGCTTTGAATTACTGGAGACATGGTTGAAACATCAGAATTTTTATGAACCAGGAACTAAGTACGATTTTCTGGACGATAAGGAATCAGAGGACCCTAAGATCAATGTTTTAATTAAAGCACTCCAGACCATTAAATTTCAATCAATGAAAGTTAAAGATTTTCACAATTCTATTGGTCAATCTGATATAATAAAATCAAAGGATAAATATAAGATGCTGTACGCTAATGTCCAATTTCAGTTTGTTCACACCTTGCCGAGGGTATTCTTCGATATAACCGCCGATGGCGAGCCCGTCGGCAGAATTATCATGGAGCTGCGTTCCGATGTGGTGCCCAAGACGGCGGAGAACTTCCGCGCCCTCTGCACCGGGGAAAAGGACTTCGGCTACAAGGGCTCCAGTTTCCATCACGTCATTCCAAACTTCATGTGTTCGGGAGGCCAAATCACCAACCACCACGGCGACAAGTCCATCTACGGCAACAAGTTCCTCCATGAGAACTTCCGCCTGAAGCACACCGGATCCGGCATTCTGTCGATGAACAACGTCGACGCCAACACCAACGGATCGAGTTTCTTCATCTGCACGGTGAAGACCGACTGGCTGGACAACAAGCACGTGGTGTTCGGAGAGGTCGTCGAGGGGCTGGACATAGTCAAGAAGATCGAGTCCTACGGCTCAGAGTCGGGCAAGACCACCAAGAAGATCGTGATCGCCGACTGTGGTTCGCTTTAAGCTCAGTTGCCAGCTCAACGCCAAGCTCTGGCTCTTGCTGTGGCTCTGGCTCTGGCTCTTCAGGCCCGTCTAAAATTCTGTTAAGATGAACTGTTTCATCCTTCTGCATTTTCTCCAAAACACTTTTTTTTTTTTGTACCAATAATTGTAATACTATGAAATACAATACATATTTTCAATAGATGGCATAAACAAAATCCAGAATACGCTTAAAACTTTGTAATCAACTGATGAAGTATGTGTTATATAAACAATGAATGTTTAATATTGAATATTGAATTATAAACATAAAACAGAAGAAACATGTACTTTTCATTTAGTTAAATTGAACATATATCAGGTTGTCAATTGTATAAGTTAGTTTTCAATTGAATTATCGTAAAAAAAACCATTAAAATCGCAAAGTACATGCTCTCCCACTGTCGGCTATGTATGACTATACTATACCATACCGTCCGTATTGGTTGTATATATAATTATTTCTTATAGGTTGATTTTGCCACAAAATTAAAATTATTTTTTAAAATTGTTTTTATGAAACAATTACAAAATAGAGCCAAATTTCATCAAATAAGAAAACACCATTTTTAACACCATTGTGCCTCATGTGGCAACCGTGTAGGTGCTCCTAATATCAGCTGACAAAACAGTATTGGGAAACGCACATAAAATATATGTAACTTCGATAATTGCCTAAATATTCTCAAATCAACAAATGAAGCCCTAAATTTGCCATGTATTGAACGCATTTTTAGCTTGAAAAACGTAGTTCCCCGAAACGTCGAAACTGCTGCACGCCAGAAGCTGATCGTGCTCTGATTTTTCTGATCATATCAAGAAATAAACATTAAAATTGCAAAATTAACTCCCCAATTAAAATGGCTCATCATTTGTGAGTAACAATTTGTGTTTCTTATTTGGTTTTTACATTTGCATGTGTTTGTGTCGTTTTTCTTTAGGAATTTCAACGCGTTGAAGCTTGGAGACAATTTTTCAGATATTCGCATTACTGTTCAGGATAAAACATATCAATGTCACAAGGTGCTACTGGCCGTATATTCGGAATTCTTTGAGCGGCTGCTACTCACCAATTGTAAGGAAACTGCTAGTGGTGAAATTACCTTGGATGATATAGAAGCGGATACATTTGATGTGATTCACAAATTCATGTATACAGCTGCTAACCGAGCAGTACTTAAGGATTGCCAATTTCAAATGCTAATTAAGCTGATCGTGGCCGGAGACAAGTTGCTAATTCCATCCCTGACTTACTTGTTGACTCAGAAATTGATGAAATGTGTGAAGGAACTTTCTTTTAAAGATCTGCTGATTCTATTCGAAACAGCTCATATGTTGGGCAATGATGATTTAATTGATGAGAGCGGTGAGGTATGAAACTTGTGCAATATAATTATTTGTACATATTTATATATATACACCATATCTAAATATATTTATAGATAATCAGAAGCAGATTGGAAATAATCGATCACAAATTGATTAAACGTGAGGAAGGAAAAGGCGACGCCGTATCGAATAACTATGTTGAAGTGTTCAACGTTATGGAAAAGTTGATTCAATTCATCCCCAATGTATTTTTATCATACTTTGAACTCACTGAGGAAAGTTTGTCAGACGCTGATCGTTTTGAACTACTGGAAACATGGTTGAAACATCAGAATTTTTATGAACCAGGAACTAAGTACGATTTTCTGGATGATAAGGAATTAGAGGACCCTAACATCAATGTTATAATTAAAGCATTCCGGACCATTGTCTATCAATCAATAAAAGTTGAAGATTTTCACGATACTATTGGTCAATCTGAAATAATAAAATCAAAAGATAAATATAAGATGCTGTACGCTAATATCAAATGGCATAAACAATATCCTGGATTATAACGCTAATACGTTTTAAACTTTGTTATCAACTGATGAAGTATGCATTATATAAACAATGAATGTTTAATATTGAATATTGAATTATGAACATAAAACAGAAGAAACATGTACTTTTCATTTAGTTAAATTGAACATATATCAGGTTGTCAATTGTATAAGTTAGTTTTCAATTGAATTATCGTAAAAATAAACCATTAAAATCACAAAGTACATGCTCTCC
>JAWNNJ010002271.1:0-19499 GCA_035045125.1 Hypselothyrea guttata
AGTCGGGCGAAGAGAAGAACACTCTCCAAATCACCTCAATCTAAGGTGGAACAGCAAAGGCCGAGAGATGCATGGTTGGGGAGCAGCCCAACCGCTACCTTGCGAACTCTGGATACCTGCCGACCTCCAGTTTCAATTAGGCTTCCCGCGGTATCCGGGCTATGCCGCGGGCGACTTAACATCCCGACTACTCGTGGGACCTAAACATGAACAACAATCTAAACAATATAAAGCCAATTGAAGAGACAGGAACTCTAAATCCTAAAGGGACAGACGATCCCTCTGGAACGCGGCAAGACAGCCAATGTTCTTCTCACTGTGCCCCAAGCCAGGGCACAGCCTCCAATCACATAAAAGAGACAGGAACTCTAAATCCTAAAGGGACAGACAATCCCTCAGGAACGTGGCAGGACAGCCAAAGCTCCTCCCGATGCGCTCCAAACCAGGGCACATCCTCCAAGTCAGCTGGAGTAACTCCAACTGCTAGAGCAGGACTCACTGCTGAGGGCTGGAAGATCGTCTCCAGACCTGGTACCAAGGGTAAGACTGGAAAACCAACCAGCGCCCCCAATACCAGGAAAGGAGCATCGATCATGCCGCAAGCAAGTGAGTCGGCGCATATGCCCCCGCCAAGCAAGCCAACGTACCATGACAAGCGACGTGCGGCCGAGATCCTTGGTAGGGTGTCAACATCCGCGGTCAGCTCGCCAGACGACCAGAAGATGATAGAGTGGGCAAGGTCCGTGATACCGGATTTTCAACCGGCCGCTCCGATGAGCCAGCGCAAGGCCGCTCAAGCCAAGCGACAGCGCTCAGCTGAGGAGGTGACTCCTAAGACAAATCCGCCAGCCAAGCGGACAAATGTTCCGCGTCGATCCTTTGCAGAGATCGCGAGGGAGAAAATCCTCATTGGAGTCCTGGATAGGGGCAACAAGAATGGGTTGATCCCTCGCGGCAAGTGGTCGTGCGTGGAGAATGAGCTCCAGAGCAAATTCGCGCAGGAATTTGAGAATGCTGGAGCCCTCCCAAATTGCGTTGATGCAGGATGGCATCAAGGTGATATCAAAGTCATTGCCTGCGACGATAAGCCATCTGTCGAGGCTTACAAAAAGTGCGTGGCCTCACTAGGGGAGGTCTACCCGGGCGCTCAGCTGGTCGCCGTTGACTGGTGCGACGTGCCGAGGAGACCACGTGCTCGCGTGTGGGTCTCTGCCAAACCTGATACGCCGGTTGAGATCATCAGGCTGTTCAAATTGTGTAACCCGCAATTGAATGTCGCCGATTGGAGGATACTCAAGGTGTATGAGACGGATGGACCCAGCCGTCAAGTAATCCTCAACATTGACGAGAAGACGGTTGAGGCTCTCGCTGCCAATGATGGCAAGTTGCGGTATGGCTTTAAAACCGCCAGTTTTAGAGTGTACCGTGGGGACGCGGCTAGGGACAAGGCAGTTCCTATGGAACCTCAGCTGGAGGATCCTCAGCCGATAATCGCGCCGGGACCCATGGCTGAAGAGGAGGACGAGGAGTTGCTTGATGGCTATTCCTCCGACACCTCAGATCTCGCAAGAGGCCTTGCGTGGCTTGGCAGGCATGACCACCTGCTGGATGGCACCTCGGACGAGGATGCCGACACGACTGTGGTGGAGGTTAATCTGAAGGATGTCCCTAAGGCTCCTACAGATTAATCTTCATCACAGCAAAGCAGCATCCGCTGCCCTTTTGCTCCGCCTAAGCCAAGGCGGAGTCGACGTTGTCCTCATCCAAGAACCCTGGCTGTGTGGAGGGAAGGTTTCTGGGTTGAGGACGAGAGAGTATCAGCTAATTTTAGCCGCAGAAAAAGGTAAATCCAGAACTTGCATATTAGCAAAGAGCACTCTCGATTCATTCCTAATCCATAATTTCAGCGATGGGGACACAACGACTATGTGCCTGGAGCTGAACCCCAAGCCTGTATGGATTTGCGCAGCCTACTTGGCCCATGACCAACGAGGAGACCCTCCGTCACAGCTTCTAAGGCAACTCACGGGCAAGTGCGAAGCAGAAAACACTCACCTTATCATCGGGTGTGACGCCAATGCCCATCATACTCAGTGGGGAAGCACTGACATCAACGAAAGGGGTGAGTCTCTTTTTAACTACATCTTAACCACTGGGTTAAACATATGTAATATCGGGAGCGAACCGACTTTTATCATTAAAAACCGTAGAGAAGTATTAGATCTGACCCTAATCTCATCCCCCTTGTACGACCAACTCACTAGCTGGAGAGTACTGGATGAACACTCCTTCTCTGATCATAGATACATTGAAATAATTATATCACAAGGACTTAAGAAACCGAAAAGTCTCCTAAACGCAAGGAAGGCTAACTGGGCAAAGTACAAAAACATCATGTTCAATACTCTGCCCTTAGAACCCCCTCCTGGCCCGAACACTGCTGAATACACCGACAGCTTGATAGACAGATTCACTGTAGCGTGCAACTCCGCCTTAAAATCGGCATGTCCCTCACCTCGTCCTAGGGGGAGGTCCAAGCCCCCATGGTGGAATCCAGAAGTTGCGAAACTTCGTCTCGAGTCAAGGAAACTCTTTAACTTAGCAAAATCCCTCAGAGACGAACGGTCTTGGGATAGCTATAAAACAAGTCTGGCAGCCTTCAAAAAGGCGATAAGGCATGCCAAACGTTCATCGTGGCAAACCTTTTGCTCAGACATAGAGAATACTTCCGATGCAGCCCGCTTAAGGAAGGTTCTCTCAAAAACCAACACAACCCTAGGCTTTATCCGTAAACCGGACAGTACTTGGACAACATCAAGTGAAGAATCACTAGATGTCCTTCTCCACACTCATTTCCCAGAATGTTCTCTGAATGAGCATCCACCTTTGCAAGCCTCAGGAGTCGACTTCACCCCGATTCCTGGCCTGTTATCTGATCACAACATCCAATGGGCCATTAGAAGCTTCAAGCCCTTTAAATCCCCGGGTCCCGATAACATTATCCCTGCACAGATGCAGAATAGTGACCCTTTATCTACCAATTGGCTCAAGGAAATCTTCCGCAGGATTCTGTCCAGTGGTCGAATACCTAGCCCTTGGCTGGTGTCAAGGGTGACCTTCATTCCAAAGGCAGGGAAAGCCTCCCACTGCAATGCATCGGACTACCGACCTATCAGTCTCTCTTCCTTTCTTCTTAAAACTCTGGAAAGATTGCTAAATCTTCACCTCACCAATAAGTGTCCGCCATCGAAGATATCGAATGCGCAACACGCTTACAGGAAGGGTAGATCCACGGAAACAGCTTTGCACGCGGTTGTTTCCAATGTAGAAAATTCCCTGAGACTTAAAGAATTTGCACTCGTTGCCTTCTTAGACATTGAAGGAGCCTTTAACAACGTAAAAGCAGAAGCAATCAGTACGGCGCTCACCAATTTGGAGATCGAACCCCTGATTGTACATCTCGTAAGACAATTGCTCACACTAAGGACAGTCACAGCCTCCTTAGGTGACTCCACCATCTCCAGATACGTCTGCAGAGGCACGCCGCAAGGAGGTGTCCTATCCCCGCTTCTATGGAACGCAGTTCTCAATGAATTTTTATGTTCCATGGAAGCTGAAGGTTGCAAACTCACCGCCTACGCAGATGATGTTGTTATTGCCTTTAATGGCAAATACCCGCAAACTCTGTGCGAGAGGATGACGGCAACGCTGTATAAGTTGTCCACCTGGGCTGCAAGCTGTGGCCTTGGCGTCAACCCACAAAAAACCAAATTGGTTTTATTCACGCGGAAATATAAAATTCCCCCACTCATTCCCCCTACCATAAATAACACACCTCTTACATTCGGCGATTCAGCCAAGTATCTTGGTGTAATTCTAGATAGGAAACTAAACTCAGTAGCCTTATACACATGCCGGAAAGCTATCGGCTTAAAATGGGGAATGGCCCCCTATGTAGTGAAATGGCTTTATACAGCAATTGTCAGGCCAATTCTGCTGTACGGAACCGTAGTTTGGTGGCCGGCGCTGGCAAAGCAAACGCTACAACGCAAACTAGGCAAGGTACAGAGAGCTGCCCTACTGGCAGTAACAGGCGCCCTGAGCACCACTCCCAACGATGCTCTAGACGCAATTACTGATGTCCTCCCTATAGACCTAATGGCACGAAGATCTGCCACCTTAACAGCCCTAAGATTAAGGGAGGCAAAACAATGGACAAACCTCAGCTTTGGTCACTCTAGAATTCTGTTAGAGTACCATCACTGCCCTACAGGAACTGATCACTGCACGCCCACGGTCAGCACGGTCTCTCACTACAAGTGCCTTATTCCAGACCGAGAAGAGTGGACCCAAGGCTCTCCCGGCCCAACTGAAGACATCAAAATCTTCACGGACGGCTCCAAACTAGAAGGACATGTCGGTGGCGGTGTATATTGCTCGTCACTGGATGTCAAAACTTCTTTTAGGCTTCCAGATCACTGCAGTGTCTTCCAAGCGGAAGTCATTGCTATACAAGAGGCACTCACGACAATAGCCAGTAAAAACACCAACAGGAAAGGTGTAAGCATATACTCTGATAGCCAGGCAGCCATCAGGGCTTTACAAGCGATGTCATATAACTCCAAG
Organism: Hypselothyrea guttata; assembly: GCA_035045125.1. Taxonomy (NCBI): domain Eukaryota; kingdom Metazoa; phylum Arthropoda; class Insecta; order Diptera; family Drosophilidae; genus Hypselothyrea; species Hypselothyrea guttata. Next base: position 4,627 of record JAWNNJ010002271.1, read on the forward strand.
GTAGTTAGGAACTGTCGCAAATCTCTTCAGGAGATGGCCAATCAGTTTAAAATTCACCTCATATGGGTCCCAGGACATAGGGACATTGAGGGCAACTGCATAGCAGATGAGCTAGCAAGACAGGGCACTACAATGACCCTCCTCTCCGATAAGGAGAGCATAGGTATCCCCATGGCTAGCTGTAAATTAGAAATTGTATCGCATTTCGAGGCACGAGCCAGCGACAGATGGAGCTGCAGATCCTCTACTAGTACTCAATCAAAACTAACCTGGCCTACTCGTTGTAGGAAGCGATCCTTCGAACTGTGCCGTCTGAATAGAACGAATTGCTCCCAAGTAATCCGTGCCATCACTGGACACTGGACAGTAGGCTCTCATGCGGCACGACTCCGTCTTAACTTCAACGACTTCTGCAGAAGCTGTGGCGATGAAGATGAGGAAGAAACTGCCTCACACTTCTTTTGTACATGCCCAGCTCTATGCAGGAGCAGACATCGTTTTCTGGGATCGTATTTTCTCAAAGACATCTCAGACCTCTCTAGCATAACGCCCAGACAACTTGCTAAATTTATCCAAGCCACTGGATGGTTTCGCTAGTCTTCTCCCAAGTAGGAAGGATCATGCCCACGGTATCACAACGGGCCTCATGTGGCCTAAGTGGGGTGGAATTAGTTTTCCACCAGCCGTTCTAACCTAACCTAACCTAACCTACCAATTTTTTTAATGGGTACAGGGTAGGTAAAATATGTATTGTAAAATGTGCACTAAAAAATATCCAAAGTCTAAAGTTTTATGAAAAATTGAAACTTCGTGTTGGACGTGTTGCGCCGAGTTTGGAAAATTTTTTTGACCGTTATTGCGTGTTGGAGAATTTTCATGTTCGTGCCGAAAAATTGCAGCCCATTTCCACATTTAATCTGTACTTTTCCATCAGAGTGTGTGCTCGTCCGCTGAAACCGCACAAAACGATTCGGCAACGCAATTTCAGCGTCACAAAGCCAATTCATGGAATTACCTCCTTCCAAGTGCATGTGCACTAATTAAAATTTAAACCTCACAAATAAGAATAATAAAATTTACTTCATTTACTTGAACAGTTTCATAACTCAAAAAGCGCGATTTTTAAGATAATAATGCATATAATAATCATTCTTCAATAATCATCTTCAATACACAGAGCGTGATGGAGACGCGCTTGAAAACTTTGCATGCTTTTATCTCGAAATGCACTTTTTGAGTCAAGTAAATGAGCAATATGTATGCGTTTGATTGTTAACTAAGAATGATAAAATTAGCCACACATTGAACATTTATATCAAAGAAATTGATTGTAATAAATTATATTAGGTTGTTTGGTAATGACATACCGGTTTCTTTATTGATTTTTGACGACTATTTTAATATAGTTAGCATTGTCCGATTTAAGTGATATATGTACCGTTGTTTTCGATGATTTTCTGCCATTTTGATGGTAACTTGTATATGCCTCTCCTAAAGAAGTTCTTGTCCCTACTGGCAAAAAACTCGGCGATTCGATTTTCACAATCCTCCCTTGAACTCAATTTTTGTCCATCGACTTCCCAACCAAGCTCCCGTAGCTTGTGACGCGTCACCAAAGATGTATGGGGCCTGGCGTTGTCATGATGGAACACAACGCCCTTACGATTCACCATGGCTGGCCGCTTCTGTTCAAGTGCAATCTTCAATCGTTCCAGTTGTTCACAGTAGAGGTCAGAATTGATGGTTTGGCCATAGGGCATCACTTCATAATGGATAATTCCTTTGATATCCCACCATACACTCAGCAACACCTTCCGAGCCGTCAGTCCTGGCTTTGCCACCGTTTGAGACAACTCACCGTGCTTCGACCAGGATCTTTTACGCTTTATGTTGTCATATATGATCCATTTTTCATCACCAGTGACTAACCGATCCAGAAATGAGTCGAGTTTATTACGGTGCAACAAAAATTCGCAGATTGATACACGGTCGAAAAGATTTTTTTGGGATAACTCATGAGGCACCCATATATCGAGCTTTTTTGTTAAATTTCTCGACTTTAAATGCCTATGGACGGTTTCCTTGCTTAGTTGCAGCTCCTCTGCGATGGTTCTAATAGTCACATGACGATCTTGATCCACTATTTCCATGATTTTATCCGTATCAACGGTCACTGGTCGTCCGGAAGGCTTGGGTGTTTCGGTATCAAAATTGCCACTTCGGAATCGCCTAAACCACTGTTCGGCAGTTTGAATCGAAAGTTTGTTATCTCCTAAGACAGCAATAATCTGTCTGCGAGATTCCGCAGCAGTTTTTCCTTGTGCGAAATAAAATTTCAAAATTGCCCGAATTTCTGCGTTTGTGAACTCCATTTCAATCAATTGTAATTTTTTAACGTGGAAGCTCATGTAAACAAACTATATGTCATTTTAAAGGTGTTGCCAATACCTTTCAAACGATATACAGCATTGCCAGATACGATTATATTTGACTTCACAAGCGAAGCGCGAAATTTGAATGTAAAAACCGCAAGAGCGATCGTACTTAAACCTAGAATTTGCGGTGTCAAAATAGCACCAAGCGCGAAATTTCTTCATTAAAGAATGAAACTCTACATTTAAGAGCGTTCTTACAATTCTTGCTTTTAGGAATGTTTTGGATATATAGAACGATTTTAGACTTGTCTTTAAGAGCGATTTACGCTTAATTTAATCCTGTATCAGGCTTAATTAGTTCCCATTTCCACTTAGATTTAGTACGAAATGTTCTTATTTTATGAACTTTTTAGATAAAAATAAGAGCGAATCACTCTTAAATTAATCCTTGTTTGTACTAACTTTTAGCCCGAATAGTTCATTGAACAATCTCGTTTTTAGCTTCAATTAATCTTGATTCATTCTTGAATCTGAACCGATTTATACTCAAATTAAGAATTGCTACTCCTAAAACAAGCGCAATATGTTCTTCAATTAAGACAATATTAGTCTGAAACTAAGCGCAATTTGTCTGATTAAAAGAATCTTTTTTATTTTTTTTATATTTTATTAACTAAATTTATTTAAATCTTAAAAAAATTAAACCACTGGGATTGATGCGATGAAGAATGCTAGGAAGATTCGAGCCAGACGTCTACTTTTGTGTTAACCGTCAATGTATCACTTCCATACTGAAAAAACAGCCAAAAACACAAAAACACAAAATCAGAAATGAAAATTAATATTTTTGTATAGATTAATTACCTTTATTTTGCTCCAAGCAAACAACTTCTCGCGAAATTCAGCTCTCGGACCCAAAAAAGGAATAACTTCCTTAATGTCATCACCAGTGATGAACTGCAAACGATTGAAAGTGACCATGGCAGCTATTTCAAAATAAAAGCGAATTTATGACAAAATTAAAATAAATTTAATTAAATAATTTAAATAATAAATTAAAATTTAAATAAATATTTTTTATTTACGCACAAGAAAGAAAAAACGCTTGCAATAAAAAATTTTTTAGCGGGAAAAGCAAAACAAAAAGCAACTTACAACTAAAAAAACAAACAAGAAAAAAGCTAAATTATTTTTGGGTGTGTGCGTTAAATAAAAGGTGTTATGGCCAAATATCAATAAAAATAATGAGAAAAGTTTCTTATTTTAGTAAAAACTTTGTAAAATTAAAAAAAAAAAGGTGGCGGGAAAAAAGCTGACTTGGCAACTGCACACCGACACTGATACACCAACACCAATACAAAGAAACACACTTTGCACATGCACCTATGTATATATGTATGTATACATGCACTATAAAATAAAATATTAAATATAAACATAAGCATACGCATAAATATCGTGAAAGTATGAAATTCAATGCGGGGTATAAATATATGTACATACATATGGCATCACTACACATGCATACATATGTACATATGTATGTATATACATATGTATACCCAACACAATATAAAATCACACAAGCATACGCATGAATCTTGTGAAATTATGAAATTCGGCGCGCAATATGTACATACATACATATATATGTATGCATGTGCATACATTTTTTGTCGGTACGTGTTCATACAAAGTGCAATATGTATGTACATATTACACGTTGTATGTATTCTGACCGAATATGTATGTATGTATGTACATACATATGTACGTACATACATACATAATGCGCGTCACTTTTTACTATTTCACAATATTCATATGTATGTATTTACATACATGTATACACATTGCACAGGCCAAACACGTATGCATATTCATACATACATACATAATGCGCGTCACTTTTTATAATTTCACAATTAATAACTTACCTTGTAAATAAGGCAAAACTTCTATTAAATTTATTTCATTAAGAAAATTCACTAAATCATTGTCACTGTCCTCTTCGTTGGCACTCATTTTATAATTGTTTTATTATTTCACAATACTTTTTAATATAAATCACTTGCGCATCCTTCACTCACGGCGTCGCAAAATCAAGTGATCAGCAGCGGAGACGAACTTCGTTTCGCAGCGTTGCCTCACACACACAAGCGCAGAATTCTAGGTACAGACAAATTTCAAGAAATACACAAAAATCAATAATGTTCCGTTATCCGTCAAGAACGATTTGTACTAAAAGTAAGAATGAATATTCTTGATCACGATTTTTTGACTTCAGGATTTGAGCATGTCTGCCATAAGAACGAAACGTTCTTGATTTAATCCCTTGTTTTCTTAATTTAAGAATTTTGTTCTTACTTTTAAATTTTTAACGGTCATTTTTGAGATTTAGAACGAAATGCTCTAAGAGTAAGAAATTTGAAGAACGAAGAGTTCATTTGAAATTCTAGTATGAAAAAGGATTAATTTTAGAACTTCAATTCTTAGAACGGCCGGTTCTTCTTTTTTCGTATGTCATTACCAAACAACCTAATATTAAAATTGATTAACCTAGTGTTTTTTAACACAAAAAGTTGAATAACAAGCGTAATATTGAACATAGAAGGTTGTTATTTGGAACATAAACTCTCTTGTACAATATTTAACTATCCTGAAAATCGATCAATAAACACAAAAGATATAAGCTACACAATAGTTGAACTTAAAAGTTCAAAAACAAGCGTAATATTGAACATAGAATGTAATTATTGTTGAATATATTCTCTCAAATATAATAATTAACTGTCCTGAAAAGCGTATTGAAATCGGTTAGTAAACAAAGGCGATATATGTAAGCTACCTAATATTGCATGCACTTAAGCGCAGCCGCTATACGTGTGGGAATAGCGTGCCAGAGGGATGGTGATACCAAGCACGCTGCTGGGTAATTGTGTGATTGTGAGAACATTTGAACATACAAAGTTAAACAGCAAGCGTAATATTGAACAAAGAATGTTTTTATTTGGAACATAAGCTCTTTTCTATTATATTTAACTATCTTGAAAAGCGCATTGAAATCGGTAAATAAACACAAAAGATATAAACGAAACAAAGAATATATATAAACAAATAAAATTATATATAAATATTTAAATTATAAACTGTATTTTCGAGCGCGCAGCGCGAGCTGTGGCACAGGGTATAAGACAGTCGGGCCCGTCCGACTGATCTGCTCTGGTTAAACCCTGTACCCATTGAAAAATGGGAAATACAGGGTTATTAACTTTGTCAGAATGTATGTAACAGGCAGAAGGAGGCGAGGTAGATCCCACAAAGTATATATATTCTTGATCAGGAGGACTAGCCGAGTTGATTTAGCCCTGTCTGTCTGTCTGTCCGTCTGTATGTCTGTCCGTCTGTCCGTCTGTATGAACGCGTCGATCTCAGCATCTATAAGAGCTAGAGCAGCCGTTTTGGTCATTTTCAAAAGGTGTATACCATACGCAGAACAAGTTTATTCCAAATTTTGGATACCACGCCCCTACCGCGAACAATGGCCATAAATACAATACATTGACCAATTTGAACGCGTAGATCTTAGCAACTTTTTTTAAAGGTGTATACTACAATACGCAGAACAAGTTTATTTAAATTTTTGGATGCCATTCTCCTACCGCGAATAATGGCAATAAATATAATACATTGACAAACTGAAGAAACATAAATCTATTTAAATAAATTCTTTCTTCTACGAACTGTGGAAATGATTAATATCTACCAATTTTGCAAATTTCAATTATATCGGTCCATTATTAAAAGAATTATGATTAATTAAAGATATTTGTTTTTTTTTTAATTGAACTTTGATGTATATGTAAGTAGTAGTAGGCTATGCTACATATAATAATATTCCGATATACCATTGCCCTCATCGTGGTGTTTCTATTCAACATAGAAAGGTGGTATTCGGAACATAAATTGAATTAGATTCAAAATATATTTTAAATAGAATACTGTACTAGCAAGGCTGATCTTTACTACAGGGTAGAAGACAGTCGGGCTTGCCCGACTCTTGCGTTCCAATAGTATCCAAGTCATGTCCTGTTTGGTTTACACGGGAATTAGCGGGATTAAAGAATTCCAAGTCACGGTTTTATAAAAAAAATACATGCAGTCAGGCAAACCATCTGATTTTTCTCGATATACAGTGGCCAAATCTGATTTTCTGATGGTAAATTCGCAATGTTTTAATGAGTATTTGCGTCGCTGTAAGTTAAAATTTGCCCAGGATCCCAGGCAATTCTTTGACTTTGTCAACTTTAAGCAAAAGTCGTCTTTATTGCCTCCATTAGTTTACCTTGAAAATATAAAAGCAGCCACTGATCAAGCCTCTGCTGATCTGTTTTTCTTATCAGTCTTAATCAAATTAAGGCGGTCTTCTCTCCAGGGCCTGACGGAGTGCCAGCTTGTGTACTAAGGTACTGTGCTGACGCTTTAAGTGATCCCTCACATAAATTATTTTCTTTATCCATTGATCATTCTGCTTTTCCCAGTATTTGGAAGGAATCTATTATAATTCCTCTTCACAAACAGGGTTCCAAGTCCGATGTAAAAAATTATAGAGGTATTTCCAAGTTGTCCGCTATTCCTAAAGTATGTGAGATCCTAATTACACCTCAACTACAACATCTATGTAGCTCTATTATTTCACCTTTCCAGCATGGTTTTGTGAAACGTAGATACATTACCACTAACCTATTAGAATAAACATTTTCTATGAAAAGTGGATTCGAAAGAAAAATGCAAACTGATGTCATCTATACCGACTTCAGCAAGGCCTTTGATTCTGTTAATCATTCACAATTACTTAAAAAACAAAATTTTATTGGATTCCCTACTAACCCTATTTACTGGATCTCAGAGTATTTAAACAATAGAACTCAGAAAGTTATTTTTAAAAGTAGTGTATATAAACCCGTATATGTTACGTCTGGTGTTCCTCAAGTGTAAGGTGATCACATTTTGCAGGGGCCACCCCAAACATTTCGATTACATGCTGAACAGTATGCTTCTTTCTCAAATTCATGAAGTAAATGATTTAGGACTGCTTCTCGATCCTAAGTTTGCTATTTTAAATTATCTAACTCAACATAACACTGTATAGTACCTTGGTAATAGTCATTAACACAACTAACCACTAACCTTGGTCTGATTGGGTTTTGCTGGGTTTTCCCATATCCTTGCAGCGAATGCTGGACCTTTATTTTCTTTTTTACTTTTTTCTTTAATTTGATTTCATATTTAATCTTATTTTTTCCCCAGATTTTCTTTTCTTATCTTATCTTTCTTATAAATTAAATTTTTAATTAAATTATATTATTTTTAATTTTAATTTGTAATTTAATTTCTCTTGGTCGACTGGTCTTAGTCGACTTTAAATAAATAAATAAATAAATACTATGCGTCACATGTAAGAGGGAAGGGTGGTGTGATATGCATACTCACGAAGCTCTGTGCCTCTGATTATGTTTGTAAGTACATAAACACAAAGGTAAGGATCTCCTACTGTCGGTTGCGTCCGACTATAGCCTTCCGTACGACGTAATGCTGATTTTCCTATCCTACATAAATTAATTAATGGAAACTCGATCTCAAAACTAAAATTTCTCATTTGATTTTCTCAACTTAATTTTATAAATAATCAGCACAAATATCATGTGTACACTTATACATTGATATTTTTACCACCAAGAGATTAGACTATTGGAAGGCCTATCAATGTTTCCATTTGTTCGCATTTTAACAGCATAGGTAAAATACAATTGGCATAAAACAAAATAAACTTGTATTGGACAGCCATCTCTCCGACTCCTTTTAAAAAGTATTTACTGCACTTGCTGATAGACCCCTCGTTGCTTTTCTTACAATCAAATTGACATTTATTTCTTGAGCTTATATGTCGCTTGATTTATGCCACTCAGAGATACGAAGGCAAAGATAAGGACTCCAACCACATACCTTTTGCAGCTTGGACGGGTTTACGCGAGTTACACGTGGCTAACCATAATAGCCACATATATAGCTTATGTCCCATATGGAAGAGCATAGACAACTGACCATAGGACATGCTGGTCATCTGCTGTTGTTGTTCCATTTTCAATCTTTATAAATTTATGTCAATTTGTTTATTTATGACTGCATGACAAAGTACAGCCTCATGGGTAACTCCAACCTCTTGTCGTTCGTCCATGTAATTACAATTTGTTATCAGTTTAATTTAATCATGATACGCAGCCAAGCCATTATGTGGCTTATGTACTACGTATAATCCATACTAAATTTTACCGACTTCAATAAAGTAAATTGCAGAAATTGAATTTGGAATTCCCAGGCATGCTTGATTCTCACACACCACACTGGTCCCAAAGTCCAAAATTATTGCAGAAATCCAATTTCTTTACCCTGTGCCCATTTGAAAAATGGGAAAAACAGGGTTAATAACTTTGTGCGAATGTATGTAACAGGCAGAAGGAGGCGTAGCAGACCCCACAAACTATATATATTCTTGATCAGGGAGACGAGCTGATTCGATTGAGCCATGTCCGTCTGTCTGTCTGTCCGTCTGTCTGTCTGTCTGTCCGTTTGTATGAACGCGTCGATTTCGGAAACTACAAAAGCTAGAGATGCCGTTTTGGTTGCTGTTCATGCCGAACAGGTTCCCGGTTCCGATAGTCCAGATATATATCGTATCCTATCTACCTACTAGTTGTACATATCTAGTTTTTTCACCTACATGTAATATCACCATCTTGAAAAGATCGAAACGAATTTGCGCTTGAATAAAAGCATATACAATTATATATTGGAAGACTCTGAACAATTGGTTTTTATTGTTAAAAATCACCCCCACACGGACTTTGACCGCACACTACATTTTCATGGTCCTTCGAGCCGGATGCAACACATAGTTCTTGGATTATCATCCCCCCTACTTTCGGCTACCGGCTTGCTACGCGGAAAAGGTCCAACAAGTTGTTTCACCCCAGTTCTTCAATCCATTTCATCAAGTTAAGTACGATCCATATATCCTTATTTGTGCCTTGTCTGAAAAGTCAAAAGACAAGTTAATATCCATGTATGTATGTACTTTGATCTTTGCATAGTGCACTTCTTACCCAAGAAATCGGCAGCCATCTTGTTGGATTGTCCAAATTTGCCCAATATAATAGCAACTATGTTCTATTTAAATAAATAAAAAACACAAATTTAGTTTTTTTCATTTAAACATACATTAAATTACATACATACCTCAAATCATCTGTTTTATGCAGCTGCACACACATAATTGCAAACATATATACATATATCCATACGTATAAATTACCTACATATATACATATAATATTTTTGCACATCACATATCACTGGTACTTGTCGACATTGTATGCACTACTATTTGTACTTAAATAAATAAAAACACAAATTGAGTTTATTTCATTTAACACACATTAAATTACATACATACATACCCCAAAACATCTGTTTTGTGCAGCTGCAAACATAATTGCATACATACATACATATATCCATACGTATAACTTACATACATACATAAATACATACATATAATTTTTTACATCACTTAATATTAGTACTTGTCGTCATTGTGAGCACTAGTATTGTTATTCGACATTTAATTATTTAATAAACAGCACGATCTCGTTTATTGTACACAAAAACAAACATCAATCAAATAATTATTACAAATCTTTGCACATCTGTGCATAGCTACAGCAACTGGAACATATACATCCATAGGCACATACATATTTACAACATAAAACGATTTAAACATTGCACTGGAGTGCCGATCGCTATAAACACACAAATAAATATAATTTGCACTTTGCATTTGTTTATTCACTCTTTTAATTATTATTTAACACAACAACAAACATCAATTAATTACTTATTGCAAACATTTGCACATCTGTGCACAGCTGCAGCACCTGGAACACATACATCCGTATGCACATACATATTTACAACATAAAACGACATTAAACACTGCACTGGAGTTGCAGATCACTACACGTACACAAATATATATATTACACACTTTGCATTTTGTTCATACAGTCCCTAATTTATTATTTAACACTTAAAACACAAAAAACAACACAATTACAATTATTAACATTGCCGGCGCGTATTGGTCCGATTCCGTTTTGTTCCACCGATCACCTGTTTAATATAAGCACTCAACTAGCTAGTGGTGGGACTTCACATATACCGATAGTGCGACAATAAGCCGATATTTATTATTTTATATTATATTCGCCTGCCAACAAACACGAAATAAATAAAAGTGAAGGAAAATAAATAAAAATAAAAATAAAATATATACATATATTCAGCCATTTCAATTTGCTTGCGCGATTGCATAATATTTAGTGGTCTTTTTTCGTATCTTGTCTGATTATGCCCATTGATCACAGTCCAATTAAGAAACGGCTATCTGTACCAGCGACAACGCGACCTCCCATGCCCACTCCATCTACCTCATCTACTAAGCCCTTAGATACAAGAGTTAGGACATCTAGCGAATCGTCCGTGTCCACACTACAGAGCAGTGCATCCACATCAAAGAAATCTAGTCCACAAATATCCGTTAGTGCCCCTGCAAGTGAAGTCCAAACTCGATCTCAAGCAAAAATGGCTCAATCTAAAGTAGACATCGTTTTAAATAAATTCATCGTCATTACGGATCGCATATGCCAATTTGAAGCCAGAATAAATACTCCGTCCGAGTCAGAGCCGTCCGTGCATACCTATCGAGTTCGCATTGATCAAATTCGTGCGCTGTGGGATAAGGTCGAAAGGGAGTATGAATCGGGCACCGAAGTTATTGCAGAGGAGGGAGCAATAGATAAAATTGCCGTCATGCAATCGAAATACGACTATTGCTACTCCGTGTATGAGCGATGTACTGCTCACCTCAACGAAAAGGTTGAAAATGCAACTACGCAGAACCAGAATCCACTCCCTACTCCTGTGCCGTCATATTTTCCAAGCGCTTGTCGTTTGCCTCCATGCGACACAGAAATTTTCAACGGAGATTACTTGAAGTGGCCCACTTTTAGAGATCTATTCACGGCTATCTATATCAATAACCCTAGGCTTTCAGAAGTTGAGAAATTATTCCATCTCAACGCGAAGACAAGCGGTGAAGCTCATGCCATAATTTCTACTTCCCCTCTCACGAATGAAGGTTTTCAGTCAGCATGGGCTAATCTCACAAATCGTTTTGAGAACAAAAGGTTACTAGTCAATAGTCAACTTAAGATTTTGTTTGGTCTTCCGTCCGTATCCCAAGAATCTGCGACTTCACTTAAGGAGATTCAGAGCGCTATCCAGAGTTGTTTAACCGCTCTGGAACTATCCAAGGTCAGCACAGATAATTGGGACTGTATCCTAGTTTATTTGTGCTCAGCCAGATTGCCAAAATTAACTCTCTCATTATGGGAGCAGTCCATTATCCGGAAGACTGAAATTCCGTCATGGGCTGACATGAATACGTTTCTTACCGAACGCTATCGAACACTAGAAGCGATAGAAGAGCTTAAGCCAAGCACGAGCCAGGGTTACCAATCGAAACAAGTTCATAAAGATCCCATAGTTCAGAAAAGGGTACACTCATTCGAGACAAAAGTTACCCAAAAAGTACAATCCTGTAAGCTTTGCTCAAAGGAAAACCACCCCATCCGTTTATGTCCAGGGTTTCTGGAAATGTCAGTTCTAGATCGATCCAACTATATCAAACAACAGAAGTTATGTCTAAATTGTTTTGCTAGAGGCCACATCCTAAAGGATTGCACTAGCACCCACAACTGCGTGACATGCAATGGCCGTCACCACAGTCTCCTACATCGTGCCATCACGACACCCAGTTCAGCTATAAGCTCCCCAATAGCCACCACTTCCCATTCTCAAATACAGTCCACTACCGTCCCAACTAATGTGCAAAATTTCTTCTCAGCTACGACTCAAGGAGTTTTGCTTAGCACAGCTGTGATAGACGTATGTCACCTAGGCATCCGCCATTCAGCAAGAGCACTTATTGATTCAGGATCTGAGGCAACCTTTATATCTCAACGTCTGTATGATCTCATGCGATTGCCTTATGAATCCGTACAAGTCCAAGTCTCAGGAATAAATGAAAGTAATGCGGCCCAAACGCAGAAACTTTGTCAGATCCACATTAGTCCCCCAAGCAAGCCTCGAATCCAAATAGAATCGTCTGCATATGTCTTGCCGCAATTGGCAGGCAATATGCCATCTTTTACCATCCCGCAAGAGGCATTGACTGATCTGCCTAATATACAATTAGCAGATCCATCGTTTTCCCGGAGTTCGCAGATAGATGTCCTTATAGGAGCAGATATCCTCCCATCCATAATTGTAGGCGGCTCCTGTACTAAAGTATGTGGTTCTTTGCTGGGACAAGAAACCATTTTCGGATGGATTCTGACCGGTCCCATCGCACAGCGAACCCACCACACCATATCAACCTTTTCGGCGCGTCTATCCGACATACCTAGTTCGAAGTTGGACAAACTTCCCACAATATTTTCGGAGGCGGAGGAAATTCCAGCGGAGCTGGAAAAGGAAAAGGAAGAGGAAGCTGACCAAATATGTAAGAAGAATGGCCGGCATATACACACTACACTCACACTACCCTTCCGCCATCCAAAGCACAACGACCAGGGACTTGTAAAGTCCATTGCAATGGCAAAATTTTTACGAAACAAAGATAGCTTGAACAGCAGTCCGATCAAAAATAAATGTAAGACAGTGATTCAGGACTCGGATCCCATGCATCAGAAGGCTACATACGAAGAGTTATCCACTCTATTGGGAGGAATCAAGGCATGTCTTAATTCAAGACCTATTCCAACAGACATATTGGCCCTAACGCCAGGACTACCAGGCCCACTACTCTCTAATGGTAAACCAAAGAGGAAGGAAGTACTACTACCACTACCATGTCCAGCAGAAGATCAGACAGCACGTGGCGTTGACATCCGCACGGCTAGAGGCACCATCCGTAGGCCCAAAATCAACATAGCTCTGCTACCAACGGAAGCTGACTGCGCCCGCAAGGATATATTAAGTTCATTTCAAGTTGTCTTAAAATTTTCTAGATTAATGTGTCCTGTCCTACGTGTTCCATTCAGATTTGTCATGTTCAGCACTCCCATCCGGATCGTTTTTAATTCTTTCTTTTCGCCTATCCACAGAGCATACATCATCAGAATGTCGCCGAGTCAGAAGACCACCCGTGACTGTGGAGTGTTCAGATGTAGGGTTTGTCGCGGAGTTCACCCATTGAGAGTGTGCCAGCGATTCTTGCACTTGGCACCCGAGAAGCGCCTGCATGCGGCGATAGTCAACCGCTATTGTACCAATTGCTTGGCTCACCAGCACTCGGGTGGATCCTGCCGCAGTGTGGCCAAGTGCAAGATTTGCCACCACAACCACCATACGCTCCTCCATATACACAGGAAGAAGGACAACCGTACACGCTCTCGCTCACCAAGGCGAGTACCACCATCCGGTGGAAAGCGACGTCCGTCGCCTATGGAGAGAACGCTCACGAAACGCAGGACTAGCGAGGATCGCCCAAGGTCTCGCTCACCAGGTCGCGTTCAGCAGCCGCTGCGCACTACAGTAGAATCCCTACTGCATCATCGCACAGTGACGGTGATGCCAACAGCCAACGTGGTGCTGTTCACTGGAAGGAAGAAGGAGACGCTGCGGGCCCTAATCGACACCTGCAGCCAGTCCAGCCGGATCAGCACCTCTAAAGCAAGGGCTTTAGGGCTCGCGATCACCCGTGTTGGTCCGGACGAGATCTGCACGGTGCGGTTACAATCCAAGACGGCATCACTCGATAAGGAACTCATCCTTCGAGTGATCCCCCAGCTCAACTATCGAACGCCAGACAAGCCAATCGATCCGCAACGTTTCCCCATGTGCAGGAACCTCGCACTGGCGGACGACCGGTGGTATCATCCGGAGCCCGTGTCGCTTATCCTAGCGGCCGACATCTACCCGTGCATTGTCCTGTCTGGAGTGCTACCCAGTGAGCAAGGATCACCAGTAGCACTCAACACTCACTTTGGCTGGATCCTGTCTGGTGCCTGCAGCATTTAAGATTCAACAAATCCGCTACCCATTTTATTTGCAACTACGTTGCAAGGGGGGGAGAATGTTCATGCCGAACAGGTTCCCGGTTCCGATAGTCCAGATATATATCGTATCCTATCTACCTACTAGTTGTACATATCTAGTTTTTTCACCTACATGTAATATCACCATCTTGAAAAGATCGAAACGAATTTGCGCTTGAATAAAAGCATATACAATTATATATTGGAAGACTCTGAACAATTGGTTTTTATTGTTAAAAATCACCCCCACACGGACTTTGACCGCACACTACATTTT